>PVIW01018133.1:0-12364 GCA_004026585.1 Noctilio leporinus | reverse complement strand
TGTGTGTGTGTGTGTGTGTGTAAGTTGCCTGTTTATGTTTTCAATTCTTTGAGAATATTAGCTCTTTTAACTCACACTACCTGTAAATCTGTTCTGTTATCACTAAGCATATTTGACTCATGAGATAAATGAAGTATGAAGTGATTCAGCCACATGTCCAAGTCACAAAGCTGATATGTGGCTAGTTGGCTGGGTAGGGTAGAGATCCACATAGATCTGGCTCCTCATGACTGGTCCACTTAAACCATTATAACTGCAAGAGTATAAAAGGAAGGGTACATTATTTCCATCCTGATAGGAGAAACAGAACTAATCATTGTGGAACATTAACTGACACAACTTATCATTGTGTGCTTAAGCATGTGCCCAGGATGAGTGATTAGGTGTCTTTATAGAATAAATAAAATGCAAACAAATTATTGACTGACTTTTCAATATAAAATAATGTAAAGATCCTTATTTTTTATTTCTGAAATTAGTATCTGTAGTGGGCTTCTTTAAGAATATAGTCACTGTGGCACAGTGGATAAGGCACCAGCCTGTGAACCCAAAGGTCAGTGGTTTGATTCCCAGCCAGAGCACATAACCAGGTCTCCAGCCAGGTCCTTAGCTGGAGGCAGGTGAAAGGCAACCATACATTGATGTCTTTCTCCCTCTCTGCCTCTCTCCCTTCCTCTCTCTCAATGAATAATAAATAAAATCTTAAAAAAAAAAAAGAATATAGTTACCTCCTTACAAGTTTCCTATCTGTACTGCTCACCTTAGTTAAAAATTACCCAAATAAAATCAACATGTTTATTCTCTCTAGTCCCTATTTCACAATTCATGGTCTACTATTTAATTTTGCAGTGTACCTACCAGAAGGGAAAAAGTAATTTTCAGGCCAAGCAGACACAAGAGATGGAATTAGACATATGATCCCTCAGCCCTTTTTTTTGTTTTTAAACCTCAGGTTGGCTCATATTTCATTGGTTTATATGGAGACCAACCTATTTATGACCCTGACAGTACCTAAGTGTGTGTGTGTATGTGGGGTATGGGGCGGGGGGTGGGTGGGTGGTGATGTCTTCTTGAGCATAAACAGGACTTTCCTAGTGCCTTTTATATTTTGTGCAAGGAAATTCAAGAACAGAGCCTAAATGGAAAACACCAAATGTAGGAAAATCCATTTCCAAAAGGAATGCATGAAAAGTGAAGATCTTCTCAAAATCACTTTGCTAATGTACAGAGAGCAGTATATCTTAGCAATATAGTGCTTTCAGAGAAACATAAATCAGAAAGTAAATGTTATAATAATTTTTCAGCATGACTGTTAGAAGAATATATAATGATAAATTTAATGATGAACCAAAGGAAAGGGGCAAATAATTTATGTGGCTATCAAAAGGTCAATTGTTGTGAAGCTATTAAATGGAAGTTTTGAAGATTTATTAAAAGTTAAATAGTTTACATCTATATATCAAAAACAACTAATGTATTAATGGGAATACATTAAATCTCAAATATTCACATCCAACTTGTGGAAGAAATCAAATGAATGGTAATATATCTATTTTAAGAGAGAGATTTTTTAACTGATAAAGTAGATGGCTTATTTTCTTCTGTATACTTTTATTGATTTTATACACATTTATAGAAACTACAAACATTTTTACAATTAAAATATTTACAAGTTCATTTCCTCTGGTTTTTCAATATTAATAACACAAATTGAAAACATCTGAATAGGCTTATTATGTGGTAGACACTTGTCTAAACTTTATGTTCCGTCTCAGTTTTAGATTTATAATGTAATTTTCTTAACTCTCTAAAAAATATTTATTTAGATAATTAGAGATGTGGAATCTGAGTCACAGAACAATTAAATAACTCAGCCAGTACCAGAAAGGTTTGGTAAGTAGTAGAGGAGGGTGATTATTTTTGTATGTCATTTGTAATGATAACATATGAAAATTTAAGGATCTGAAATAGTTTTAAAATATGAAATTAACTAAAGGGAAAGGGTTTTGACAAGGGGCTAATGTGAAAGGCCTGTGGACATGGACAACAGTGTGAGGACTGACTGTAGCAGAAGGGATGTGGGGTAGGGAAGAGCAATTTGGGAGAATGAAACAATTGTAATACAACAATAAATTAATAATAAACAAATTTTCAAAAATGCTTAATGAAAAATGTCATTAAGGGAATGAAAAAGTAAGTTACAGATTAGGGAACAAAATTAACAAATCACACAAACAACAGAGGCTTTTTATTCAGAATATTTATTAAAATAAAAACTATGAATTCAGTGATAAATGAATTTGGGTAAAGGAATGAACAGACACTTCTCTAAGGAGAATATACAAAGGACCCATAGGCATATGAAAGAATGCTCAACATCACTAACCATCAGAAAGGTGCAAATTAAAACCAATAAGCTACCACTTCATACCTATCAGAATGGCCATCATGAACAAATCAACAAACAAGTGCTGGGACCATATGGAGAAAAGCAAACCTTAGTACAGTGCTGGTGGGAATGCTGGGCAGCCAGTATGGAAAAAAGTATAGAACTTCCTCAAAAAACTACAAATAGAACTGCCTTATGACCCAGTAATTCCACTGCTAGGATTATACCCCTAAAATCCTGAAACACCAATTGAGAAGAACCTATGCACCCCTATGTTCATGGTAACACTATTTACAACAGCCAAGTGCTGAAAACAGTCTAAGTGTCCATCAGTGGATGAATAGATAAAAAAAACTTTAGTACATTTACACAATGGAGTTCTATGCAGCAGAGAGAAAGAAAGAACTACTACCATTTGCAATAGCATGGATGGATCTGGAGAGTATCATGCTTAGTGAAATAAGTCAGGCAGCAAAAGACAAATACCATATGATCTCAATACAGGAGACTAATAGATGAGCAAAATGAAATCAGAGACATGGAAAAAAAAAAAGAGCAGAATAACAGTGACTGGGGGGACGGAGGAAGTAGGGTAAGGGTTTAGTGGAGGAACCGATGTGAAAGACCGATGACATGGACAACGAGGTGGGGATTGACTGTAGGAGAGGGGATGGGAAGGGTTGGGTAGGGAAGATCAATGGGGGAAAAATGAAACAATTGTATTACAATAAACATTAAAAAAAAATGATATGAGATAAGGAACCTAATAAGAAACCATGAGGAAAAGACTTAACTCACCAAAGAAAAAAATAGAAAATGAAGCTCAACCTTATTAGTTATTAAAATCACCATGATGAAATGTCACTATACATTAGAAGGGAAAAATAAAAGAAAGATCATTGGAGGTGCTGGTTGGAATGCAAAGCCACTAAGACTTTTCTACAATGCAAATGGATATTCATACAATAGCACAACCATTCTAAAAAAACAATTTGGTGTTGTGGATAGCTTAGCATATGACTGGGCCATCCACTTTTAGGTATTTAGATATGAGAAATACATACTCATACACATATAAAAACCTCTACTTAATGCTTATAGCAGTCTTTTTTTTAATTAAAAAATTTAAATTTATTGTATTACATCCATCCCCCTTTTACTCCTCACTGACCCCTTCCCCACCCACCCATCTTATAGCAGTCTTATAACTAAAGTTCATTCAATAGTTAATAGAATATCACCTATATCTATATGATGGATAACCGTACAATATGCTGTTTAGCAATAACATGGATAAACCTCAAATGCATTAAGTGAAAGGAATCAGGGTTGAAAGATTACATATGTATAATGAACCAAAATTCTAAAGTGAGACAACAGATCAGTAGCTGCCAAGAATTTATGGTGGGTAAAGGGGTTGATTATAAAAACGTAGCATGAGGGAATGTTTTAGGGTTAATGGAACTTTCTCTATCTGGAGTAGGGTGGTGGGTATATGACTGCATTTTTCAAAAAGTGAATATCAGTGAATAAACATTTCTGCTCAGCTAAAGAAAACATCAGTAAAATTATAACAGAACTAACTGTATAAGAAAACATGAAAGTTGCATCTCCTTATTTCATATGTTTCTTATTAATTTTGAAAAACTATGTTTCTAAGGTTACGATTTAACACTATTGTTTCAGATATAAAGTATTAAGTTCTGAGAGCAACCATCATTATGAAGGAATGCAATGTTAAAACAACCATAATTTCTGGACTACATGCAGAGTGAACTGCTAAGGAACTTCAATAACATCCCTTTATATACAGTTCACAACATGAAGAAGGTGTATGATGCTGATCCTGATGTCACCACACAAACGAAAAGAAAAATGCATAAGGTATGCAAGGATCACAGAAGTCCAGATGTTATACACAGAATCCAGGAGATCAACAATGAAGATCCAGGAAAGTCAATGTACTCTGTAGCAAGAGAACTGCAGATGTCAGATGCACTGGTTTGCAAGACTATTGCTGATGATATCAGACAGGTCGTGTGTTCTTAGAAGAGGCCAGTTTATGACACAGCAGACAAAGGAAAGGCTCTTTGAAAAAGCAAGGACACTGCTAACAAAATTAAACAATCCTGAAGAAAAACACCCTCTAATTTTCTTCTCCAATGAAAAGAAGTTTCAGCAGGACCTAATAGTCAACAGAAGAAACAACAGGTGGCTCTGTGAGACTCTTAATGAAGTCTTAATTGTCATGAAAGTGAAATTTCCTGCTCCAGTGATGGTGTTAGGTGTTGTTAGCAATGAAGGAGATATCATGACCCCACATTTTTTCCCCAAGGCTTGAAGGTGACTATTGATGTTTACCCCGATGTTTTGAGAAATGTAGTTGTATTGTGGGTGAAGCAAGTCTCAAATGGACGTCATTTTATCTTCCAACAAGATGGTGCACCAGCACATAACGCCAAAAAGGTGCAAGAATGTCTCAGTGTCAATGTGCCTGAATTTTGGTCAAAGGAAATCTGGCTGCCTAGTTCACCAGATGCAAATCCTTTAGACCATTATGTATGCAGCATTTGTGAGAGAGAAGTTAATAAACATCCTTATTCCAATAAACAGGCTGTTAAAGATTGAAAACATGATGTCCATGGATAAAGAAAAGCTAATTAAAGTGTGCTCAAGATTCCCAAGTCGAATTGAGTCTATTATTGCAGCAAATGAACTTTTTTCTAACAATTAAAAAAATAATGACTATGTTTATATATATACATATAAGAATAAATTTACTTCAAAATATAACACTTTTGTGGTATGTTTATTTTACTAAAGTTTTGCCATTTTATTGTGCATACCCTGTATTTGCCAATAATACCTCAGACAAGGGTTTGATATCCAAAATATATAAAGAACGAATACGACAACACCAGGGAGATAAACAACCCAATTAAAAAATGGGCAAAGGACCTGAACAGACACTTCTCTAAGGAGGATTTACAAAGGGCCCAGAGGCATATGAAAGAATGCTCAACATCACTAGCCATCAGAGAGAAGTAAATTAAAACCACAATGAGATACCACTTCACACTTGTCAGAATGGCCATCATTAACAAATCAACAAATGAGTGCTGGCGAGGGTGTGGAGAAAAGGGGAACTCTGGTGCATTGCTGGTGGGAATGCAGACTGGATTATATCTGAAGAACCTTGAAACACCAATTCAGAAGAACCTATGCAACCCTTTGTTCATAGCAGCGCTATTTACAATAGCCTAGAGGTGGAAACAGCCTGAGGGTCCATCAATGGATGAATCGATCAAAAAATTTTAGTACCTTTACACAATGGAATACTACACAGCAGAATGAAAGAAGAAACTCCTACCTTTTGTGACAACATGGATAGAACTGGAGAGTATTATGCTTAATGAAATAAGCCAGTCAGTGAAAGATAAATACCATATGATCTCACCCAATACAGGAGACTAATGAACAAAATAAACATGCAAAAACAGAACTAGAGGAATGGGAACAAGGAATAAACTTTCAGTGTGCATAGGAGTGGGGGGGAGGGGAAGAAAGAAGCAAAGAAGGGGAACAATTTAGTCAAGGAACTAGCATGACTGACCCATGGACAACATGTGGAATTGACTGTGGGAGGAGGGATGGGAAGGGTGGGGCAGGGAGAGCAGTGGGGGGAAAAAATGGGATAAATGTAATACAACAATAATAAAATAAAATAAAATAATGTTAGAAAAAATAAAATAAAATAAATAAAATAAAAATAAATAAAAACCTTAAAAAATTAATCTTCATAAGACCAAAAAATAAAGAGTATAAAACTATATGAGCAAAATTTAAAATAAAAATATAATTTTAATGTTTTATTTTATAATTTAAAATATTTTTAAAATATTAAAAAAATTGTGTAGCAATCCAAGCAAACATACTACCATATATAAATATATGGGAAAAAAGTTAAAAGTAAATGATGAGGAATTTTGTTTTCAACATTTTATAATACATTTACTCAGATTTTTTCAATGAGCATCTGTTACTTATCCAGGCTACCACATTAACCAGTTTTGTGATTAGGGATAAATCACCTTTGCCACACTGTTCTCAACTGTCAAAGAGATGTGATATAGCTAACTCTCAAGATTGCTGTATGTTGTACAAAATGAAACAAAACAAAAAAAAGACATTTAGATATTATATGTAATATTAAATATAAAGGTTTAGTATCACATGTAAAAGTGGACATTATCCCTGATTGGGTGGCTCAGTTGGTCCCAGTATTATCTGGTATATCAAAGGGTTGCTGTGATCCCAAGTCACAGCAAATTCCTAGGTTGCCAGTTTGATCTCATTGGGATGCATATGGGAGGCTACTGATTGATGCTTCACATCAAGGTTTCTCGCTCTCTCTCCCTGACTGCTTCTCACTCTAAAAACAATGAACATATTCTCCAGTGAGAATTTTAAAAACAAACAAGAAAAACATTAATTTAATAACACCCCTCTCTGTGACCTAGTGTTTATGAGACTGTTCCAAGGTCCAGGGCAAGTAGAAGCTGCTCTCATTCTTAAAGATTGCTCTGTCTGATAGTGTTCTAGCAGCTTCAGCTCCATCTCCTCTTGAGGGGCACCCAGATTCAACATCAAATTTCACTTATCTGAGTTATAATCTGTATAGTGACCATCCGATTAATTATGAAAATGCTCCATTGCATTCCAAATCAAAATGCCTATGGCTTTTTAAATGAGGTATGAATGATATCAGTTTGAAACATTGTTTTGCCTTTTTGAAAATTGTCAATACGGTCAATGTTTCTTACTCCTGAGCCTTGAAGCCAACAAATTAACCGAGGGACCAATTTTAATTTAAGACACAGAAGCTACACCCTCACATCTCTGGAATAATGTTTCTATGGCATGAAAATTAAGGAGGAAACAAATACGTTTAAAAGAGAATTAGAAAAAAGGGAGAGGAGAAGGACCAATATGGCAGAGGAGTAAGTGGAGCTACACCAACCTCCTCCCAGGTCCTATCTAAGATTATTTTTTGGATTAAAAATCAGCTGGTATTACCAATAGAACACTAGCTGGAGAGAAGCCTTATAACCATGGACAGAACAGAAGAGGCCACTTCATCACAACATGACTGGTAGGAATCGCAGAAACATGAGAGGGCTGGGTTCCCTCTAGAGGCAGCAGCTGAAGGGACAGAGCCATGGGCTCCACCTGAGAAGGGTCGGTTCTGGTTCCCCAGCTGGGTGTCCCAGCTACAGCAGAGCAGCATCCAGCTGAGAAGGGCCCAAAGCCGCAGGGTTTACTAGCCTAAGAGAGCACTAGAGACAGAGAACTTCTAGGGTGACCACAGAAAAAATACATTGGCACCCACCTACCCTGGGCTCCAGTGGAGGTAGGGCAGAGAGGATTGGAGACACGTAGGGAGAGTCTGTGGCGGTGGCTTGGAGGAGAGAAGTGGGGAAGTGGGGATCCCAGGGCTGACTCATCGCCCACACCTTAGGCAGACTGTGCTGCACCAAGCAGCTTCTGTTTGAGGGGTCCTCATAGCCCCGCCCACTGGAAACAACCTGCCCCGCCCAGCGGTAACTAAGCCTGGCCCCTGATCACAATTCTTTGATTTACATCTAAATAAACCTCTCCTGTCCTGCCTTGTTTGAGTACAGATACAATAGTTTGCACCTGAAGCAGTATGTCTCACCCAGCAGTGCCTGGGCCTGGCAGCTGATTAAAACTCTCTGACTTACAGTTGGGTCAGTCATTCAGTCCTGCCTAGAGGCGTATGAGCCTGGTGGCTGACCGTGGATTCAGTAGTTTGCAACTGTATTGGTCAGTCTTGCTCTGTGGCATCTGAGCCTGGAGACTGAGCACAGATTCACTGATTTACAACTGAAAGTGTCTGTCCCGCCCAGTGGCACCTGAGCCTGGTCACTGATCATAGACTCATTGGATTACAATGGAATCTTTCTGCCTAGCCCAGTGGCCCCTTAGCCTGGCAGCTAACCAGATTCATTGGATTATAATTGAATCTTGCTGCCTAGCCCAGCAGGGCCTGAGTTTGGTAGCTGATCACAGACTCATTGATTTACAACTGAATCGGTCTGTCCCCCTCAAGCTGCATCTGAGCCTGGCAATGGATCACAGATTGATAGGATTACAACTGAATCAATGCTTCCAGCCTCGCAGTGCCTTAGCCTGGCAGCTGATCACAGTTTGATTGGATTACAACAAAACCTAAAAATGGGGAGAAAAAGAAATAGTCGCTCACCATAGGAAAGGAGGAATTCCCAGAAAGACTGCTAAATGAAACAGAGGCAATCAAACTATCAGATATGGAATTCAAAGTAATGATGATAGAGAAGCTCACTAAGCTCAGTGAGCTCAAAGAAAACTACAAATAACTCCAGGGGAACTACAAAGAACTCCAGGGAAGCTGCAAGGAATTTACTGAGAGCTACACCAGCATTAAAAAGGATATAGAAACTATCAATAAGAGCCAGGAGGAAATGAAGAATACAATTTCTGAATTGAAGAATATAGTAGAAGAAATCAACAACAGGCTAGGGGAAGCAGAAGATCAGATCAGCAAGCTGGAGGGCAACATAGAAAAATATTCCAAGACAGTGCAACAGAATGAAAGAAGTCTGAACAAGAATGAAGGGCTTTTAAGAGAGCTGCAGGACAACATGAAATACAATAATATCTGTATCATAGGGATACCAGAAGGGGAAAAGAAACAAAGAATGGAAAACCTGTTCAAAAAAGTAATGATAGAAAACTTCTCTAACATGATGAATAAAAATGTTACTCAAGTTCAGGAAGCAGAGAGGGTCCCAATGAAGATGAACACAAACAGACCCACTCCAAGACACATCATAATTAAAATGGCAAACATCAAAGACAAAGAGAGAATCCTAAAAGCATCAAAAGAGAAACAGCAAATAACATATAAGGGGGCTCCAATAAGGTTCTCAAATGATTAGTCAACAGAAACAATACAAGCCAGAAAGGAATGGCAAAAAACATTCCAAGTAATGGAAAACAAAGACCTACAACCAAGAATACTTACTCTACTCAGCAAGGCTTGCATTCAAAATGGAAAGAGAAGTAAGGAGTTTCCCAGACAAAAGAAGGCTGAAAGAATACATCTCCACCAAACCAGCATTGCAAGAGATGCTAAAGGGTCTGCTTTAAAAAGGTGAAGCAACAGAGAGAGACAGAGAGGAACACAGCTACAAAGGGGGGAAATGGCAATAAATAAGATCTATCAATGATAACCTTACATGTAACCAAATTAAATGCACCAATCAAAAGACATTGGGTAGCTGAATGGATAAGAAAACATGACCCACATATATGCTGTTTTTAAGATTGACGCAGATTGAAAGTGAAGGGATGGAAAAATAAATATCCAGCAAATGGACACACAAGAAAGCTGGGGTAGCAATACTTACTTCAGACAAAATAGATTTTATGATGAAGGCCATAAAAAGAGACAAAGAAGGACATTCCATAATACTGAAGGGAACAATCCATCAAGAAGGTATAACTATTGTAAACATATATAGACCAAACATAGGAGCACCCAAATATATAAGGAAAAACTTGGAGGGCTTCAAGAAGGATATGGACAACAACACACTAATAGTAGAAAATAGTAGGATTATCAACAATGGACAGATCTTCCAAACAAAAAAACATCAAGGATATTGTGGCATTGAACAACACTCTAGAGGAAATGGACCTAACTGACATATACAGAACCTTTCACCTCAAAGAAGCAAAATACAAATTCTTTTCAAATGCACATGGAACTTTCTCAAAGATACACCACATGGTAGGTCACAAGACAAGCCTCCACAAATACAGGAAAATTGAAATCATGCCAAGCATCTTCTCAGATTACAATGGCTTGAAACTAGAAACCAATCTCAAAGGAAAAAACCAAAAACACTTTAATTCATGGAGACTGAGTAACTTATTTTTAAGTAAGGAATGGGTAAATAATGAGATCAAAGATGAAATCAAAAAGTTTCTGGAAACAAATGACAATGAATACACAACAGCCTAAAACCTATGGGACACAGCAAAGGCAGTCCTTAAAGGGAAATTCATAGCAATATAGGCCTACCTAAAAAGGTTAGAGGAAGCTTATACAAACAACCTAACAATAAAGCTGCAAGAACTAGAGGAGCAACCACAAAGCTCAGAGCAAGTAGAAGGAAGGAAATAATCAAGATCAGAGCAGAATTAAATGACTTAGAGACTAAAACTACAATTCAAAGAATCAATAAATCCAGGAGCTGGTTCTTTGAAAAAATAAACAAAATTGACAAGCCTTTAACCAGACTCATCAAGAAAAAAATAGAGAGGACCCAAATAAACAAAATCAGAAATGGCAGAGGAGAAATCACAACTGATACTTCAGAAACACAAAGGATTGTAAGAAATTACTATAAATAATTATATGACAAGAAATATGACAACTTGGGTGAAATGGACAAATTTCGGGAAATGTCTAATCTACCAAAACTGAATCCAGAAGGAGCAGAAATCCTGAATAGACCAATAACAACTAGGGAAATTGAAACAGTAATCAAAAAACTTCCAACGCACAAGAGCCCTGGACCAGATGGCTACACAGGTGAATTTCACTAAACATTTAGAGGAGAACTAACTTCTATCCTTCTCAACCTATCCAAAAAATCCAAGAAGAGGAAGGACTCCCAAACTCTTTCTATGAGGCCAATATTATTCTAATCTCAAAACAAGGTCAAGACACAACTAAGAAAGAAAACTACAAGCCAATATCTCTGATGAACATAGATGCTAAGATTCTCAACAAAATATTGGCCAACTGGATCCAGTAATACATTAAAAATATATTACGCCATGATCAAGTGGGATTTCCAGGGATGCAAGGATGGTACAACATTTGCAAATTAATAAATGTAATACACCACATCAACAAAATGAAAGGCCAAAACCATATGATCATATCAATAGATGCTGAAAAAGCATTTAATAAAGTACAACAGCCACTTATGATAAAAACACTCAGCAAAATGGGAATAGAGGGAGCATACCTCAACATAATAAAGGCCATATATGAGAAACCTGAAGCCAACATCATACTCAATGGGCAAAAACTAAAAGCTTTCCCCCTAAGGTCAGAAACAAAACAGAATTTCTCCAATTCTGTTCAACATTGTTTTGGAAGTTCTAGCCATAGCTATCAGATAAGAAAAAGGAATCAAAGGTATGCAAATTGGAAAGGAGGAAGTCAAACTGTCATTATTTGCAGATGATATGATAGTATACTACAAACAAAACCCGATAGATTCCACCAAAACCCTACTCAAACTAATAAGCAAATTTAGCAAAATAGCTGAATATAAAGTCAATATCCAGAAATCAAAAGCATCTTTGTATGTCAATAATGAAACATCAGAGATAGAAGCTAGAAAACAAATCCCAATCATCATAGCAACAAGAATAATAAAGTACTTAGGAATAAACAAGGAGGTAAAAGACCTGTACTCATAAAACTATAGAACATTGAAGAAGGAAATTAAAGGAGATACAAGTAAATTGAAGCTTATATCATGATTATGGATGAGAAGAATTAACATCATTCAAGTGTCCATACTACCCCCCAAAATCTATAGAGTCAATGCAACCCCAATTAAAATACCAATGACATATTTCACAGGTATAGAAAAATACTTCAAAAAGTTATATGGAGCCAAAACTGCGTATGCATAACCACAGCAATCTTGAGAAAGAAGAACAAGGTAGGAGGAATAACAATACCAGATATCAAACTATACTACAAGGTTACTATAATCAAAACAATCTGGTACTGGCAAAAGAATAGACAATGGAACAGACTAGAGAGCCCAGAAATAAACCCAGGACTCTATGGTCAATTAATATTTGACAAAAGGGAAAGGAACATAA
>PVIW01018132.1:0-12366 GCA_004026585.1 Noctilio leporinus | reverse complement strand
TTTGATCCAATCATCCACTGATGGGCACTTAGGCTGTTTCCAGCACTTGGCTATTGTAAATAGTGCCGCTATGAACATAGGTGTGCATAGGTTCTTATGAATTGGTGTTTCAGGATTCTTTGGGTATAGTCCCAGTAGTGGAATTGCTGGATCAAAAGGCAGTTCCATTTTTAGTTTTTTAAGGAAACCCCATACTGTTCCACAGTGGCTGCACCAGCCTGCATTCCCACCAACAGTGTATGAGGGTTCCCTTTGCCCCACATCCTCGCCAACACTTGTTGTGTGTTGATTTGATGAAGTCTGAATTCCTTAAGACTCAAAAATTTTATTCTAAATTCATAAACCATGACTAGTTCTGACAAGTATGACCATTGCAACCAATTACCTGATAAAACAATGTCATGCAGCATCAATAGAGTACATGTATTTTTTGTAGTTTAGTTAATCCATAAACTATGAAATTATGCAAATATTGGCATATTTCTGAGAAAATTAAATTTTATTCTTTATTGCAAATACACCAAAAAGTCATTAATCATTTTATCATTCCATTTGAAATGTATATATTGAAATCCATATAATACATTAACTTACCCTAAATTGACACCAACATTTTAAGTTATGAAGCACTGGACCAGAGGTACACCACAGGTAAAAGCCATCAATTGTGGAAAATATCCTCATGTGATAACTTTTATCTATACAGGTTGAAAATTCTGTGCCTTGTGGGCAACCCAGATAAATATCAGAACCATGATGTTTAGTGTTTCCACCATAATGCAAATATGGAGCCACTTGTATCTATCCTCTAAACATAATTTATTTTTTGGCAGCCCACAATTAATTAAGTTATTTAAAAAGATGCTAATACCTGCCCTGCCTCACTAACAATATTTCTGTAAGGTAAAATAAAATTTATTATTTTAAAATATGCATAATCTTCAAAAAAAGACAAGATATTGAATAAAACAGGAAAAAGTAAAGGTACCAGTGTAAATGAAAATACACAAGAAGATGTATTAAAATAAAGAGAATTATCTGTTCTTAGAAGAAGACATACTTATATGTTGTGTATTTTCTTCTAGTTTGTGAAATTTAATTTTTTAATTTAATTTTATTGTTGTTGTATTACAACCATCCCCTTTTTCCTCCCCTCTGTCCCCTTCCCCACTCATCCACTACCTCCCAGTCAATCCCACTTGTTTTCCATTTCCATGGTTCTTCCATGCTAGTTCCTTGACTAAACTGTTCTCCTTCTTTGCCTCCTCCTCGTGCCTCCTCCCTCCCCTCTGCCCACTGAAAGTCTATTAATTGCATTCATGCATCTGGTTCTGTTTTGCTTCGTTTGTTTTGTTCATTATTGTTCTGTAATGGGTATTTGTCTTTCACTGACTGGCTTATTTCACTAAGCATAATACTTACCAGTTCCATCTATGTTGTTGCAAAGGGTAGGAGTTCCTCCTTTCTCCTGTGTAGTATTCCAGGTTTTTTTTTTTTTTTTTTTTTTTATCCAATCATCCACTGATGGGCACTTAGGCTGTTTCTAGCATTTGGATATTGTAAACAGCACTGTTATGAACATAGGGATACATAGGTTCTTATGAATGGTGTTTCAGAGTTCTTCAGGTATAATCCTAGTAGTGGAATTACTGGATCAAAAGGCAGTTCCATTTTTAGTTTTTTAAGGAAACTCCATACTGTTTTCCATAGTGGCTGCACCAGCCTTTCTTCCCACCAGCAGGACACCAGGGTTCCCTTTTCCCTACATGCTTGCCAACCCTTGTTGCTTGTTGATTTGCTGATGACTGCCATTGTGACAGGTGTGATGTGGTATCTCATGGTTTTAATTTGCATCTCTCTGATGGCTAGTGATGCTGAGCATTCTTTCATATGCCTTTGTGCCCTTTGTATGTCTGTTCATGTCCTTTGCCCATTTTTTAATTGGGGTGTTTGTTTTTCTGGTGTTGAGTCACATAAGTTCTTTATATATTTTGGATATCAAACACTTGTCTGAGGTATTATTCGCAAATATGTTTCCTCATACAGTTGGTTCCCTTTTCATTTTGATGGCATTTTCTTTAGATGAACAGAAACTTTTTAGTTTGATACAGTCTCATTTGTTTATTTGTTCTTCTATTTCCTTTGTCCTTGGAGGGGTGTCAGTGAACATATTTCTGCATAGGATATCTAAAATTTTTCTGCCTATATTTTTCTCCAGGACCTACTTATGTTTAAGCCCATTATCCATCTTGAGTTTATTCTGGTGTAGGGAGTAAGTTAGTGGTCTAGTTTTATTGTTTTGCATTTTTCTGCCTAGTTCTCCCAACATTACTTGTTTCAGAAACTGTTTTTACTCCATTTTATGTTCCTTCACCTTTGTCGAATATTAATTGACCATAGAGTCCTGGGTTAATTTCTGGGTTCTCTATCCTATTCCATTGATCTATATGCCTATTTTTATGCCAGTACCAGACTGTGTTGATTACAGTAGCCTTGTAGTATAGTTTGATGTCCAGTATTGTGATTCCTCCTACCTTGTTCTTCTTTCTCAAGATTGCTGTGGCTATTCAAGAGCATTTTTGGCTCCATACAATTCTTTCTTAAACTTATTATTTTTAGAGAGATGGGAAGTGAGAGAGGCAGAGAGGGAGAGAGACATCAATGTATGATTGCCTTTCACCAGCCTCCATCTACGGACCTGGCTGAAGACCTGGCTTGCAATCTGGTTATATGCCCTGGCTGGGAATTGAACCAAAGAACTTTGGGTTCGACGGCTGGCATCTCATCCATTGTGCTACCAGCCAGGGCTCCATATAAATTTATGAAATATTTTTTTCTATCTCTGTGAGGTATGCCATTTGTATTTTAATTGGGATTGCATTGAATGCAATATAGATTGTTTTTGGTAGTATGGACATTATAATGATGTTGATTCTTTCCATCCATGAACATGATATATGCTTTCATTTACTTGTATCTTCCTTAATTTCTTTCTTCAGTGTTCTGTAAGTTTTTGAGTACAGGTCTCTTACCTCTTTGGTTAAGTTTATTCTTAAGTACTTTATTTTTCTTGTTACTAAAGAATTTGTTTCCTATTTTCTACCTCTGATGTTTCATTATTGGTATACGAAAATGTTTTTGATTTTTGAATATTGACTTTATAGCCAGCTATTTTGCTAAATTTGATTATTAGGTCAAGTATGTTTTTGGTGGAGTCTATAGGGTTTTGTATGTACACTATCATGTCATCTGCAAGTAATGACAGTTTGACTTTCTCCTTTCCAATTTGAATACCTTTGATTCCTTTTTCTTCTTTGATAGCTATGGCTAGAACTTCCTAAACAATGTTAAACAGAAGTGGAGAAAGTGGACAGCCCTGTCTTTTTCCTGATCTTAGGGGGAAAGATTTTAGTTTTTGCCTGTTGAGTTTGATGTTGGTTTCTGGTCTCTCATATATGGCTCTTATTATGTTGAGCTCTGCTTCCTCTATTCCCATTTTGCTGACTGTTTTACCATAAATGGTTGATGTACTTCATCAAATGCTTTTTCAGCAACCATGGATATGATCATATGGTTTTTGTCTTTTATTTTGTTTATATGGTGTATTACATTTATTGATTTACAAATGTTGCACCATCCTTGCATCCCTGGGATGAAACCCACTTGATCATGGTATATGATTCTTTTAATTTATTGCTGGATCTGGTTGGCCAATATTTTGTTGAGAATCTTAGCATCTATGTTCATCAGAGATATTGGCCTATAGTTTTCTTTCTTAGTTGTGTCTTGACCTGGTTTTGGGATTAGAATAATATTGGCATCATAGAAAGTGTTTGGGAGTGTTCCCTCTTCTTGTTTTCTTTTGTTTGTTTGTTTGTTTTGTTTTTGGTTTTTGGTTTTTTGTTTTTTTTTTTGGAATATGTTGAGAAGGATAAGAGTTAGTTCTCTAAATGTTTGGTAGAATTCATCTGTGTAGCCATCTTCTTTGGGGTTCTTGTGCTTTGGGAGATATTTGATTAATTCTTCAGTTTCACTAGTTGTTATTTGTCTATTCAGGATTTCTGCTTCTTTTGGATTCAGCATTAGTAGATTATACATTTCCAGAAATGTGTCCATTTCACCCAGGTTGTCATATTTCTTGTCATATAGTTGTTTGTAGTAATTATAAACCTTTGTATTTCCTATCAGTTGTGATTTCTCCTCTACTGTTTCTAATTCTGTTTATTTGGGTCCTCTTTCTCTTTTTCATTATGAGTCTGGTTAAAGGCTTGTCAATTTTGTTTATCTTTTCAAAGAACCAGCTCCTGGAGTTATTGATTCTTCAAATTGTAGTTTTAGTTTCTAAGTTATTTAATTCTGCTCTGATCTTGATGATTTCTTTCCTTCTACTTGCTTTGGGCTTTTTTGTTGTTGTTGCTCCTCTAGTGCTTGCAACTTTATGGTTAGGCTGTTTGTATAAACTTCTTCTACCCTTTTTAGGTAGGCCTATATTGCTATGAATTTTCCTCTGAGGAGTGCCTTTGCTGTGTCCCATAGGTTTTGAGTTCTTATGTATTCATTGCCATTTGATTCCAGGAACTTTTTGATTTCATATTTGATCTCATTGTGTACCCATTTATAATTTAAGAGCATGCTATTCAGTCTCCATGAGTTAGAGTGTTTTGGTCTTTTCCCTTTAGGTTAATTTCTAGTTTCAATCCATTTTGATCTGAGAAGATGCTTGGTATGACTTCAATCTTCCTGTATTTGTGGAGACTTGTCTTGTGACCCACCATGTGGTATATCTTTGAGAATATTCCATGTGCATTTGAAAAGAATGTGTATTTTGCTTCTTCGGGTTGTAAGGTCACCCCATATATATCAGTGAGGTCCATTTCTTCTAGAGTGTTGTTTAATGCCACAATATCTTTGGTGTTATTTTTTTTTCTTGAAGATCTAGCCATTGTTGATAATGGGGTATTAAAATCCCCTACTATTAGTGTGTTGCTGCCTATATCCTTCTTGAAGTCCTCCAAGATTCTCCTTATGTATTTGGGAGATCAAATGTTGGGTGCACATATGTTTACCAGAGTTATATCTTCTTGTTGGATTGTTCTTTTAAGTAATATGAAATGTCCTTTTTGGTCTCTTTTTATGGCCTTCATCGTAAAATCTGTTTTGTCGAAATAAGTATTGCTACTCCAGCCTTTCTTTTTTTCATGACCATTTGCTTGATATATATATATTTTTCTATTCCTTCACTTTCAGTCTTTGTCAATCTTTTTTTCTGAGGTGGGTCAATTAAAGACAGCATATATGTGGGTCATGTTCTTTTATCCATTCAGCTAACCTATGTCTTTTGATTGGTACATTTAATTTGTTTACATTTAAGGTTTATTTTTGATACTTATTCATTGCCTTTTTTCCACTTTGTACCTGTGTTCCTCTCTGACTCTCTCTGTTTCTTCTTTTTTAAAAGCAGACCCTTTAGCATTTCTTGCAATGCTGGTTTGGTAGGGATGTATTCTTTTAGTCTTCTTTTGTCTGAGAAACTCCTTATTTCTTCTTCCATTTTGAATGACAGCCTTGCTGGGTTGCAGGCCTTTGTTTCTCATTACTTGGAATATTTTTTTGCCATTCCCTTCTGGCTTGTATTGTTTCTGTTGAATAATCATTCGATAGCCTTATCGGAGCCCCCTTATATGTTATTTGCTATTTCTCTCTTGATGCTTTTAGGATTCTCTCTTTATTTTTGAAATTTTCCATTTTAATTATAATGTATCTTAGAGTGGGTCTGTTTAAATTCATCTTCATTGGGACCCTCTGTGCTTCCTGAACTTTAACATTTTCACTCATCATATTAGGGAAGTTTTCTATCATTACTTTTTTGAACAGATTTTCCATTATTTATTTCTCTTTTCCTTCTGCTGTCCCTATGATATGGGTATTATTGTGTTTCATGTTGTCCTTCAGCTCTCCTAAAACCTCTTCATTCTTGTTCAGCCAGTTTCATTCTGTTGCACTGTCTTGGAATATTTTTCTAGGTTGTCCTCCAGCTCACTGATCTGATCTTCTGCTTTCTCTAGCCTGCTATTGATTCCTTCTACTGTATCTTCAATTCAGAAATTTTATTCTTCATTTCCTCCTGGCTCTTATAGTTTCTAATTTCTTTTTAATGTTGGTGTAGTTCTCAGTAAGTTTTTTTGTAGCTTCTCTGGAGTTGTTTGTAGTTTTTTTTTTGAGTTGGCTGAGCTCATGGAGCTTCTCTATCATCATTATTTTGAATTCCACACCTGATAGTTTGCTTGCCTCTGTTTCATTTAGTGATTTTTCTGAGGATTCCTCCTTTCCTTTTGGTGATGAACTATTTCTTTTTCTTCCCATTTTTAGGTTTCATTGTAGTCCAATCTGACTATGATCAGCTGCCAGGCTAAGGAACTGCTAGCCTGAAAGTATTGATTTAGTTGTAATCCTCTTGGATCTGTGATCCTTCCTCTAGGCTCAGATGCAGCTTGTGGGGATAGACAAATTCAGTTGTATATCAATGAATTATTTACCAAACTCAGACCCTCCTGGGCTAGACAGAGAGGTTCAATTGTAGTCCAATTGTTCAGCCACCAGCTCAGGTGCAGCTAGGTGGGACAGATTCAGATGTAAATCAATGAATCTGTGATCAGCCACCAGGCTCAGGTGCCACTTGGCTAGGCAGCGAGCTATAATTTTAATTCAGTGAATCTGTGATTAACCACCAGGCTCAGGTGGTGCTGAGCTTGACTCAAATACTCTATTGTAATCCAATGCATCTGTGATCAGCTGCCATTCTAAGGACCACTGGGCTAGACTGAAAGATTCAATCGTAATGCAATGAGTTTGTGATCAGCCGCCAGGCCCAGTAGCCATTGGGCAGGACAAACCAACTCAGTTGTGAACCAATGGATCCACAATAAGGTTCACTTGCCACTGTGTGGGGCAGACTGTCTGATCCAGCTATAAGTCACAGAGTTTGTAATCAGCGGCCAGGTCCAGGCACTGCTGCAAGAGAAATACCTCTTCAGGTGCCGACTATTATAACTGTGCTCAGACACAGTAGAGCAGGAGAGGTTTATTTAAATTAAATCAAGGAATTGTGATCAGGCACCAGGCTCAGGCACTGCTGGGCAAGGCTATGAGGATACCTCTTACGGAAGTTGCTTGGTGCAGCAGGGCAGTGCACCTGAGGTGTGGGCTATGAGTCAGCACTGGGATCCTCACAGCTGCTTCCCCACTTCTCTCCTTCAAGCCACTGCTGCAAACTCTCCCCATGTGTCTCCAGTCCTCTCTGCCCTCCCTCTGCTGGAGGCCAGGGTAGCTGGGTGCCAATGTAATTTTGCTGTGGTCACCCTAGTAATTTTTTGTCTCTAGCACTCTCTCAGGCTAGCAAACTTTATGGCTTTCTGCCCTTCTCAGCTGGATGCTGCTCTGCTCTCTGCGATGTTGCTATAGCTGGGACACCCAGCTGGGGGACCGAACCTACCCTTCTCAGGTGGGGCCCCTGGTTCCATCCTTTTGGATGCTCCCTATAGTGGGGGCCCAGCCAGCCTTCTTGCATTTCTGGGATTTCTACCAGTCATGCTTCTGTTCTGTCCATGGTTATAGGACTTCTTTCCAGCTCGTATTGTGTTGGTAATTCCAGCTGACTTTTTCTCCAAAAAAGTAATTCCAGATGCAACCTGGTAGGGAATTAGTGTAATTCCACTCAATCCTCCACTGTCTTGCTGGAACTCCTGGAATTTAATTTTTTCATTTTTAAATTCACTATGTTAAGATGAGCTCTGGCTGGTGGCACAGTAGATAAAACATCAACTTGTGAATCCAAAGGTCACTGGTTCAATTTCCAGCCAGGGCACATAACAGGTTGCAAGCCAGGTCTCCAGCCAGATCTGTAGCTGGAGGCAGGTACAAGGCAACTGTACATTGATGTTTCTCTCCCTTTCTGCCTATCTCCCTTACCCTCGCTCTAAAAATAATACATAGAATCTTTAAAAATATATATAAAATGTTATTGTTTTGTCATTATATACCATTACTGATTCGAGGTTAAAGAAACAGTTCTTAGATTAACGAATGCTTTTATATTTCAGTAATTCTATATGGAACATCTCCTGAATCTCAATAAATCACTCAGAACAGTATTTTTGACCCAGTTTATGTGATTATTTAAGTAAGAATCCTAAGTAAAAATAATTATATTTATTAGTTAGTAGAATAAGGAGGTGCCTTCAAGATAAGACTGACCTTGAAAGGAATTAGTGGAAGTAAACCAATTTTTGCCATCAGTGGGCACAATAGTAAGCAATTGGATTTAAGAACAGACTAGTTAACTGGCTAATAGAAAATGAATGGAACTCAAAAAAGGCTTGAGATTGAATCTTGCATCTGACTTAGTATATAGGTGACCTGAAAAGTCACTTACCATTTTCTTTATCTTTATTTTATAGATATTATATTTTATTTATTTTTGAATTGTAGAGTAACATATATATTGTCTTTTGTGTTTAATCACTTTAAAGTATTCACTGCTATTGTAAAAATTAGTTCAGGCTGTTCTCTACACTAATTTCTATATCTGATCCATTTCCCATAGGATGTTAAAATGAGCTTCCTAAAATACATGTATAATCAATCAGTCATAGTTCTTCACCTTAAAACCTACCAATGAGTCATTGTTACCTTTAAAAAAAAATGTTTACATTATCTAGTTAAGTTAGATAGATATAGTTAATGTAATCTTCCTTCCAGATCATTTTTCTAATATGCTTCAATTTTGTTCCTGAAACTGTATTTTCCATGTCCTTTATGCTTCATATATTTATTCATCCTGCTATTGCCCCTTTGTAATGGAAATCATTTGCCTTCTTGTCTGCAGTGATTATATTTTGCATAGTATAGAGTTGGCATATAATCCATACAAAACATAGATTTTATTAAACAAAACTTCCTCTTTTTTATTCAGTTAACAATAATTGAAATTTTACCCTGTGCATAGTATTCTAGCAGGTTAAAGAGAGTAAGAGTGAGAGAGAGAGAGAGAGAGAGAGAGATAACTGAATAGAAAACTGAATAATTTCTCTTCTCTAAAATCTTACCATCTTAGGGTATCAGAGAAACACACAGATGACCCCACTGTAAGGCAAAGTGTGTCTACAATAATAGACATATAAGTAATGACTGAACACCAAAAGTGGAAGATGAGTTTAAATTTGGCTATAGGGTGGGATTACAGTATAGTCCATATAAATGACATGGTGGAAGTAAAACTGGGGTATCTTAAGGAAAAGTTATGAAATGCTTGAAAAACCATTTTGAAGTTTTGTATTTTATTGTACATGTAGCAGAGGCTTAACGGCAGGATAAGCAGAAAAATAGGTGATTATGTGCTTAAGACCAATTTTAAAGTGATACTTAGTGTGTACTCTCTGATACACAATGTGCTAAATGTTATGGAAGATATAAATATCAACTCTTTTTTAAAAATCATCATTAAAGAGCTGAAAGAATCTCAGTAGAGTAAGACTTGTAACTAAAATGGAAGGCAACAAGATTCTCATAAATGCATAAAAGTGGTAGTTTGGAAATACCATTTTCTGCTAGAATTTATGCTTCACGAGGGGAAGGGCTGATTTTTCTAGTTCACCAGTATTGAGCTTCAGTAAAATAAAGAGACTTGTATGGATTTCTAGTGACCCCTGTATATTTTTTTTCTAACAAGAGCCCTCAGTTTTCTTGAGGCAAAGCTATTCTTCTCTCCTGGGCTAGCTTGGGGAGGCTGCCAAGCAAGGCACTCACTATGCCCCAGGCAAGCAGAATCACCCAGGTCTCTTTCCCATTATCTAACTCTTAAATGCAAGGATACAAAGAAGGAAGCACCCAAGCAGCTAATGTATCCCTAAGGACAAGCCTAAAGGAGACTATAGACTAGATACTATATAAGGATGCCCAGAAATACTCTTCCTCTTATCTTTTCTGAGTCAGGTTCTGTATCTTCTTCTTTGATTCTCTGAGCTGTCCCTCATGTTTAATACTGTAACTTTTTTTGCCTAAATCAGGCAGATACAGTTGGTTTCTATTAGTATCTATAGAATGCAGACTGGTACGATAGTTAATGTACCAAGCTTGGTTTTGCTTTATTATATTTACACAATTAATATATTTCATAAAATCAGACTTAGTTGGCTAAGAATCAGGTCATCATGGAGAAAACATACTCATTCCCATCAACCAATGAGTAGATAAGTTTCAGGTAGTCTTTACACAATTTTGTCATTGAATGCTAGGCAATCACTGAGCCTTTTCAAAACTTAATTTCACGATAGTTAACTTTTTCACTTATGTAATAGTATATAATTCATTATCTGATCATTAGCGTGCGTCTAGTGATGATCTTTATTGTTTGAAACTTCAAGTGGGGCAATGATTATAATGACTTAGATAGTGTTCTTGGAATGTGCTATACTAGGAAATGTGAAATAGTCCCTTCAAGCCATGTTTCACATCTGCCAATTTAGATTGTATAAAGGAAAGGGGAGGGCATAGGGAAAATTTCCTTTATTGAACAAAGTTCTCTCTACTGATGAGTAGCAAAATAAATTACTTGTAAAAAATATTCTTTCTTTTTCTCTTTAATGCCTCTGTTCTTTCTATCATGT
Organism: Noctilio leporinus; assembly: GCA_004026585.1. Lineage (NCBI taxonomy): Eukaryota > Metazoa > Chordata > Mammalia > Chiroptera > Noctilionidae > Noctilio > Noctilio leporinus. The sequence goes on along the minus strand of PVIW01018132.1, from coordinate 1,702 downwards.
CTTTAAATATAATATTGAAAATCTTCAAAGAAATAAAAACATGTAGATTAGGTGAATAAATAAAGAATGTGTTAGTCTACAATGGTAATATATATAAGGTTTCAGAAGTGAAAAGACCACAGACCCAGGATCAGGGAACCCAGTTTCCACATAAATCCTCCTTTGGTCTTCATTTTTTCCATATGAAAAATAAAAACCAATAACCATGTGATTTTAATCAAAAGACTATCTGGGACAGGGTAGGAAATTCCCAAGTGTCCCCTAAGCTGATTCTTGTGAGTGGGTAATATGATTGTGATCCAAGATATGGATTAGTAGGTAATTTTCAATTTGACTCTGCTTTTCTTATTCTACATAAAATGGAAATCATGTTTATTAATGCATTTTTATATTTAAATTGATTATGAGACCATCACAAATTATTCTTCGCAATCAAATTTTTTTCTTAAACTCCTTTATTAGTTCCTTAGAGAAGTTCAGTCATCATATTGAACATTATTTAGTTAAGTTTTCATCACCAAGTACAGAACATAAATTTTTCAAAATTATTGGAGTAGCATCTTATATTTAAAAATTTAAAAGCAACAGCCCTGACTGGTAGCACAGTGGATAAGGCGCCAGCCTGCGAACCCAAAGGTTGCTGATTCAATTCCCCAGCCAAGACACATAACCAGGTTGTAAGCCAGATCTCCAGCCAGGTCGATAGCAGGAGACAGTTGAAAGGCAACCATACATTTATTAATGTCTCTTTCCCTCTCTGTCTCTCTCCCTTCCCTTCTCTCTAAAAATAATAAAATCTTTTAAAAAAATTTTAAAGGAAGAAATTTCTAAGATAATATTCACCCTTAGTATAAATGTTTACATGTAGTTCAAAGTCTTTTCACTTTGGCTAAAGCCCATATTTTCTTGTTATAATATCATTAAATAGAGATATTATCATTTGTAAAGTAACATGAGAAAAACATAATCCATTTTCTTCTCTAGATTAAATAATTATAGTATTAATTAAATAATTATGGAATTAAAAAAATAGCAATGGATCAGATTTCTTAAAGTCTGAATCTTACATTTACCCAACTCTATAAATCCCCTATTCATTTCAGCTGATAATAAATGTTAATTAAAATTATATTTGGTTTTACATATGGAACTTAGTTCCACTTTTGGTCACTTATTAATTAAGAAATATCCAATAAATAACTTAACCTGTCTGATTCTTCCGTCTTTCACTTATAAACTGCAGATAGTGATATTTTCATAAGACTATGGTATATCTTAAATAAGACAATAAGATAATATTGTGGATTGCTATCTAAATAACTATTGTTATTATTATGGAACTCTGAATGTAGAAATTCAGATTGAAAGTGAAGAATATTTTTCATACAACTGACCAGAATAACCAATGATGATTTGAGAATATTATATAAAATTATAGCAATTTAATTGAGATGTTATATAAGACATGACAGATGCAGAAATCATTATGAATATTCAAAATTATACTGCAAAATACAATCATATGGAATGAATCCATGAATATAAGCGCTCAAAAATAAAACTATCAGCATATATAGTCTGTAGTTAAGGCACAGTGTAAGTGTATATTGCACAAATAAGCAATATTTATTTATTTATTTATAAATTTTATTGTTGTTGTATTACATCCATCCCCTTTTTGCTCCCCTCTGTCCCCCTCCCC
>PVIW01018131.1:0-12366 GCA_004026585.1 Noctilio leporinus | reverse complement strand
CCCCCTTTGTCAAATATGAGTTGACCATAGAGTCCTGGGTTAATTTCTGGGCTCTCTATTCTGTTCCATTGATCTGTATGTCTATTCTTATGCCAGTACCATGCTGTTTTGATGACAGTAGCCTTGTAGTATTGTTTGAAGTCCGGGATTGTGATTCCTCCTACCTTGTTCTTCTTTCTCAAGATTGTGGTGGCTATTCATGGGCATTTTTGGCTCCATCTAAATTTTTGAAGTATTTTTTCTATTTCTGTGAAGTCTGTCATTGGTATTTTAATTGGGATTGCATTGAATATGTAGATTACTTTGGGTAGTATGGACATTTTAATGATGTTAATTCTTCCCATCCACGAACATGATATAGGCTTCCATTTATTTGTATCTTCCTTGATTTCTTTCTTCATTGTTCTGTAATTTTCTGAGTACAGGTCTTTTACCTCCTTAGCTAAGTTGATTCCTAGGTACTTTATTTTTCTGTTGCTATGGTAAATGGGATTTGTTTTTTCGCTTCTATTTCTCTTGTGGCATTATTGGTATACAAAAATGCTTTTGATTCCTGGATATTGACTTTATACCCAGCTATTTTGCTAAATTTGCTAATTAGGTTGAGTAAATTTTTGGTGGAGCCCATCGGGTTTTGTATGTACACTATCATATCATCTGCAAATAATGACAGTTTGACTTCCTCCTTCATTAATATGTTTTTTTTAGAAACATGCCAAATACTTTCAGGTTAAGGCAAGAGAACATAAAGAAACCCCAGGAAACAGCATGTTTGTCCATCATGAAGAAAGAATGTTGAGTTAACGAATGAGAGAACAATAACTAACAAAAGTGAGAACAAAATCTTTTCCCTGAGGAGAAAGGAGCAAGACACTATGGATGGTGGCAGAGTTTTCATGGGCAAAACTTGCAAGACATGTGATTGGGTCGTTCCTACTCTTTTCTCCAAAATCAACAGGTTTATAGCCTTTTAACAACTATTAAATGGAATGCACAGATAAAAAAAATAAAAGGCAAGGAGATACTGTTATCTGCCTTCATGTAAAATCATCTTTGATTTCTGTTTTCTGTCTTGAACTCCTGTGCTTTCTTTCCAAGACAAATTCAGACTGGTGCAGCCACTATGGAAAATGGAATTTCCTCAAAAAAAATTAAAAATAGAACTGACTTTTGACCCAGCGATTCCACTGCTAGGATTATATCTGGAACCCTGAAATACCAATACAGAAGAATCTATACACCCCTATGTTCATAGCAGTGCTATTTACAATAGCCAAGTGCTGGAAATAGCCTAAGTACCCTTCAGTAGATGAATGGATCAAAAGACCTCAGTGTTAATTTTTTAATGGATCGCCTTAAGTATGTCTTTATTTAGTCTCTTGAGTGGAGTTCTAGACATGTTTTTCCACTTTAGGCTGTGAGTGGGATTGATTAACCTTACTACCGCAGTCCTTGTATCTGGTATTCTTGGACACATCAGTCCCATCCTTACCTTACCCTTATCACTTGGTGTGAAATATTGACTTAAGGGATATGAGCGAAAAGAGGAGAAAAGGGCCAGGTGAGCTAAATATTAAAACAGGAATCAGGGACAACAAAGGAGAATTAGACTCAATAAGTATTTGACAGTGTAAGGGATGTTTTATGATGAATGTGAAACTTCATTTTCATTTGTCATTATAGAATTTGACAAAATTGGTTTTTCTGTGAGCGTATCCATATGTCTTATAGAGGGGAGCATGTCTATGTGATGAATTATGGAAGAACTAAATACCAGCCCTCATGTTTACTTTTCATATGTACATCCAACTAGTTCATTTCAACTTAGGATATGAAAATATGAATCTCATAGAGCCTGTCCCTTAGGTAATATATTGCCTGTTGAACATGACATTAGTTATTTCTTTTGGTAGTTCAGGTTAGATGTGTAAATAAAGAAAAATAATTCTGATGGATCTGGGTCACATTTATTATGTGGAAAGCAAGATCCAGAATATCTACTAAAAGTGTATGAGAATTTTGTGGCCAAGTAAGTAGTTTATGTTGGAGTAAATGGCAAGACAGCCTATAATGAAAAGTGAATTAAAAAATCAGGGCCCTTATAATGATGAAGAATTATGTAAAGTAGAAATGTAAGAAGGCTTATGGAAGTAATTGAATTTTTCTTTTTAGTTTTCTTGACACCTCTGTGTTATATGGTCATTGCAGTGTTCTTCATTTATCTATCTCCAAGTAGATAGAGGAATCTGGATATACCTAACTACGGTAGTGATATAGATATATTAACAACCTATCCATTGCCAGCTAGTGAGCAAGTCATATTTTATAGCTCTAATGCAATCAGAGGCTGCAAAATTTAATCAAGGGCTACAATATTTCATATTTGTGAGGCCATTACTATGAAATATTATTTTTTCTTAAGCACAAGTAAAGACCAATGCTTGCATCGAATTTTAAATCAATACTTTAGAAATATTTTACAAAACTCAGATAAATCTTCTTTTTAGCTCACATAATTGGGAATCTTAATTTTAGAATTGAAAAATTTTTTTCAAATGACAGATAAAGAACAAGTTGTCAATTATGTGCTTTTTTACTTTTTCAAATAGAAGATGACTAGTGGATGAAAAAATGCATAGTACCAAATCAAAAGAAAGATAAATATTTCAGTTATAATTGTTGCCTTAATATAGTTTTACAAATTACTTTATTTTATTGATTTATTTATTTATTTTTAAAGATTTTATTCAATTATTTCTAGAAAGAGGGGAAGGGAGAGAGGCAGAGAGGGAGAGAAACATCAATGTATGGTTGCCTTTCACCTGACTCCAGCCACGGACCTGACTGGAGACCTGGTTTGCAACCTTGTTATGTGCCCTGGCTGGGGAATCAAACCTGCGACCTTTGGGTTCGCAGGCCGGCGCCTTACCCACTGTGCTACCAGCCAGGGCTATTTTTACAAATTATTTTAAAGCCAAAATATCAAAGAGTGATAATAGACTTAGTGGTGTAAGTTACTAAAGCTTGTTAAAATTGCCTAACACCCTGTATCATGTGTATTTTGCAGCAGATTTTTCCAGTTTAGGACCTCCAGACCTTTTCTTTAAAGAGAGAATATAGAAAAGGGCCTATGATCAAATAATTTGGAGAAATATTATGTAGTATGTATTATGTCTTATTTGCCTTTTGGAAAGTCACTAGATATACTTGCAAATTAAAGAGCTGGTAATTCCTATAACAAAAAAAAAAAACTTAAAAATGGAATCATCGCTATCAGGCAACCATCATACAAAAAGCAGACACCTACATACATCTCTTTGTTCTGAATCTTGAACTGGTACACCAATTACTTAATGGCATTGTAAAAAGAAATAGCGCTGGCTGGTAGCACAGTGGATAAGGTGCCGGCCTGCAAACCCAAAGGTCTCAGGTTTGATTCCCCAGCCAGGACACATAACAAGGTTGCAAACCAGGTCTCCAGTCAGGTCTGTGGCTGGAGGCAGGTGAAACACAACCATACGTTGATGTCTCTCTCCCTCTCTCCTTCTCTGCCTCTCTTTCTTCCCCTCTTTCCAAAAATAATGAAATAAAATCTTTAAAAAAATGAAATAGTTTTACACATTTCTGGAAAATTATACCTATGTTAACATCTGAAGTAAAACTCTTTAACCTATATGTATTGAAGCAACTTCATCAGCATATGTCATATAGAAGAACTGAAATTGCTTTTAGAACAATCTCTTTGGTTTGTAATAAAATCCAGAATTTCTAGATATCATGTTCCCATGGTACCTGATTTGGCACTTTTCAAAATTTTATTTTTTCTTGTTATGATGTTACTTCAGATTTAAAAAAAAACAATGACATTTAATCACAGGACATAGGAATGTATATTGGTGGGCTTCTCCTTTATCGCTACCTTATTGGAGACCCCTGGGATGACAGGGAGAAAGTAGGTTATATCTGGTACTTCAAGTTAGGCTGATGGTTCATCTATACTCCTGACTCTTTTTCTTTATTTTATTTTATTTATTATTTTTAGAGAGAGGGGAAAGGAGAGGGAGACAGATATCAATGCACGGCTGCCCTTCACCCACCTCCAGGCACAGAGCTGGTGGAGACCTGGCCTGCAACCTGTCTATGTGTGCCCTGGCTGGGAATTGAACCAGCAACCCCTGGGTTTGCAGGCTGGCACATTATCCACTGTGCCACCAGCCAGGGCCACACTCCTGACTCTTTAAAGGAAAGTGAAAAAGAAAGGAAATGTGGAAGAAGATACAAAACTCACATCTTATCTTACTTGATTTCATGAATAGTATTGAATAATATTTTGGGGTTGAATTGTGTTCCCCTAAAAAAATATATTCAAATCCTAACAGTTAGTACCTGTGAATGTGGCCTTAGTTAGAAATCAAGTTAAGATGAGGTCATTAGGGTAGACCTTTATGCAATAACTGCTGTCCTTACGAAAGACAGGCACACGCAGGAAGAACACTGCATAATGCTAGGGACAGACATTTAAGCGACAACACCAAAGAGTTCTGACAAGAACCAGAAGTTGGGAGAGAAAGCAGAGCCCTCTAGATACTTTGACCTCAGACTCTAAAACTATATGGGAATAGTACATTTCTGTTGTTTTAAGTCACTCAGTTTGCATATGTTCTTATAGCAGCCCTGGGAAGCAAACATAAATTTGTAGTGCTTATTTATTTATTTATTTATTTATTTATTTTACTTAGTTTTCTATCTTAGGCATGGTGCTATGCATGCCATTTACATACTATATTCCTTACAACTGCTCTGGTGGTATAGAAATAACAGGGTGTTTTGATGGTCTTAGGGCAACAGTATTTGCTTCAGCTGGGAAACTGTCAGAAACTGAAGTTCTCAGGCCTGCTCAAGATATAGTAAATCAGAAAGTCTGAGGGTGGGCCTAGCTTTTTGAGATTAACAAAATCTCTAGGTGATGATGATGACTGTGAGCACTGATGATCCCAATGTCCCACTAGGGATGGAGGAGAGATTTGGATGCAATTCTCTCTAGGTCAAACACTCACATTTCACTTGACAATTTGGGTATACACACACACTCATATGCAACTTCACACACATAACCACACACTCACATATAAACATTTGAACATACACTAATACACACACACACACACACACACACACACACACACACACATACATATATATGAAACACTTGGAGAGAACAAGGGGCAGCCTTGAAGGACTGTTCCTCTTCTCATCCAAAATACCAGAAAGTCTGGATGGAACTCCTTAGTTTCTATTATGTCTTGGAAGAGAGAAGGGCCAGGCACTCTTTTATTGCTTCAAAAGAGCCTATAATAATAACTACTGTTTCTACTCTTATATGTGTCAAAGTCAAAGGTTAAATGGCAAAAGCCAAGCAGTCTCCTCATCTGGGGAGAAGAATGAATGAATTCATTTAAAATAATTTGTTTGCCTTGATGTTCTCTTTTTAAGAATCTTTATTTTTTTTAACATATTGATTTCGTTTTGCTGAATACAAGCTCTTATTCAGAATATTTTCACCTGCTGCCATGTGAAATATTTAGTGATCCTAACTCCAACAAAGCATTTCTGAGACAAACAGGTCTCATTTTCTAAAAACTCATCACCAAGGCCAAACAGGTCATTTCAGTTGTGACCTGGAATAGACTTAGAGACTTGAGAACAGTTTGTGACTCAAGATCTTTTTTCTTCTCTCATGAGCATTAGCTAATAGTCTGCAGCTGATATATTCAACTTTGATATAATGTTGGTAATATAATAATTATATCATAAAACTAATTTTCTTCCTTGTGAAAAGAGTTGAGTGTAACTTAACTGCTCATGCCTTTTCCACTCAGATGTGTGTGAACTTACAGAGACCCAAGGCTACCCCAAGTTTATCCAATGTTCAGGTCACCTCTGCTTAGATATATCTGTAATTCAGAAGTGAGCACCTAAATACCTCTTAACTGGATCTCAGTGCTTTATCATTCTGTTCTCCTAATTAAGAGACTTTGAGAAATTGGCAGTTCTGTTTTCTTAGGTTTTGGCTTTGCGACTGTCTTCCCTAGTCTCTAAATGATTTAAGAAGCATTTAGTATTAGGAAAGATTTAGATGGAAGTATTACAAGAAAGGTATGTTTTTGTAGAGCTTGTCTTCAATAACGCATTCACCCAAAGCATAAAAAACTCATTTGACCCAGAAGTTGAATAAAACTGGGCCTCTTTCCCTCCCACCTCAGGTCTGTCTTCAGACACTGCAATATGCTTTCCAGTAGTAAGTCCCTGAAAGTACAGAGAATAACTGTCTTTAAATAGCTGCTGATCTTCGTATCATTAATTTCCTGCTCTGAAAACTAAAATGCCTTGTAATTATCCAGCTGTAGGAATACATAAGATGATACTAAATTTTGCTTAAGTACAGCCCATTGTGAAAACGGAAGCCAAAATATATAATTAAGTTGGCATTAGCATTCGATAGCTGTGCAGTCTGGGAGTGGCACAATGACTGGGCCACTTGTGAAGGGCAGGCTGTCTGGGTAATGTAGCAGAAACACTTATCTAAATAGCATGCCCCTTCGTGCCCCTGTCACAGTGCCAGCATATTAGTCCTATCCCCAATCTATGAATACAGTAGGTTTCCAGTTTGTAGCCCCTGCCAAAAGAAACAGCCTTCCCTGTCTTATGAGGGAAGTCTGAACACATAAATGAAAGTGAAAAGTAATTAGATTATAGTGTTTCAGGCTGAACCTGCTACAGGAAAACAGTCCATCTTGCCCATTTACATGAATAAACATCCTACTATTCTTCCCAGATGATGTTCACAGGGCAAGGGCTGTGGTTCTCCATAATGAATTTCAAGAGAACTGTTTAGACAAGGAAAGAAAAGTGGCTGCTCTGACCTATCACCTGCCTATAATTGTGATTAAAAATCACTGGTGATTTTGTTACAAGTATATTGCTTCCATTTCCAGTCAAGATTTTAAAAAATCTGCCATGTGACTATGTCAGGCCAACTTAGACTCTCCAGAAAGAGGAAAATAGACATTTCTGCTTAGAAGTTGCTTAAAGCTTAGAACATGTATTTAAGAAACAAAATGTAATTGCCAGTTTGTTAGAGGGTTATCTAGTATTTAAGCTCTTTTGGCCTATAAAAGGAAAAGTATCGGCCGTGGTAGCTTGGGGAAAAAATCCTAATTACTATTAATGAGATTCATTATAATATAGAGTCTCCCAGCAATGAATTTTAAATGTCCCTAGTCAGTTTCTCTATCAACATGGCACAGAAAAAAACACCTGCCCCTGGGTGTGTATGGAGTTGCATTCTTCTTAACTGATATGGATAATCTATTTATTTTTGTGCTTGTCATGTTGGTAGATGAAGGATCAATACTTTCCTCAAGTCAATATTTCCACCAAAAGCTAAAAGCTGGGATATTTGTGTGGTATGTTTTAAAAAGTATATGTCAAAAGTAATTGAAAGGAATTAAACTTTAATTGGTTTCTTCTTTTTTCTAATTTTTCTTGTTTGTACTAATACAATTACCCTTCTTCTTGTTATCAGATGGTGGGAACCCTATCCTAGTCCATTACAGAAGCATCAAGTGTTTTGTGAAAAACATAATTCCAACTCTTAACTGGAGGCTTAATACAATCTTCCTAGAAGTTACTGCCTTAAAAAGTGATGTCCAACAGAAATAAAACCTAAGCCACATGTGCAACATTTTAGTAGCCATACCACATTGTAAAAATTAAAAGAAATATGTGAAATTAGCTTCAATAATATGTTTTACTTAAGTTAACATCTGAAATTTAACCTCAACATCCAATAAGCAAAAAAGTTGTGAATGACCTATTTTATAATACTTTTTCTTTTTATACTCTATACTCCACTTTAATATTTTAAATTGTTCAATTTCCATATACAATATAAATACATAGTAAGAAATTTTAAGCTCTATATGTGGAAAATTTAAATTGTTTTACATCTACTGAAACCTTTGGCCAGATTAAGTATTTCTAAAGAGATGAACACCTTTTGACTAGTGAAATTCATCCCTAATTCATTTACTTAAGCCTTACCCTTTGAAAAAAATGTTTGTATTTTAGCAATGATGCCTCCACACTTCAGAAAAGTAAGGCTTAATTAAAAGCTGTAAGATGTTTATCCTGTTCTAGAGAAGCATAATTGCAAACAACATTTTACATAGAGAAGTATAATTGCACACTTTTTTTTTTTAATCATCACCTTCCAATTTCTCAACTGAGAATCCGATGAAAGTATTTCCTTTGGATTAGTGCTGTCCATTATGGAAGCTAATAGCTACGTCAGTCTGTCAAGCTCTTCAAATGTGGGTAGTGAAATGTGGTAGGTACATTTCGAGGGACATGGACTCATACGTGTTGGACTAAGATTTTCAATTGTAACAGTTTCATTTGTTCTAGTCTTTGTCAGTGGGTCAACTCATGAGAACATAAGCTAACAGAAAAATATTAGTTTGGATCATAAAAGCAAAGTTTCAGAGTTGGATCATACATCTCTACCACCCACCACTTCCCACAGCTCTACATAGACTTTAGGTCCTGGTCTGTTACTCTTGAATTAGATGCAGATGTCCAGGGTCCTGCAATCCAAGGGTAGTGCCTACTTTCAAACTTTTAGGGCTGAACCTACTACTTTCTTGTTCTTTTTCCATATTAAGTCATTCATATAAATGTATTATATTTTTTTATGCTAGCGCTCATATGCTTTAATTACGGAGGTACTAGGGAAAATCAGGAATCTCTTGGAATTTTTTTAGCATGTGAGACATTATCCAGGGTCCTTGATTGTAAGGAAGAACATCGGCCCACCCTTTGAATTTGATTCTGTAGAAGGAATCCAACCATAGTTTGATCCCATGTCTTGTAATTTTTCATCAAGAGTACTTTTTACTCTAATATATTCTCTGACTGTGGTCCAGTAGTAACTGTGAATGAACAAATCTGTATTAACTTTTAAATGTAGTATGTTTTTTAAATTTGTCATAGCCATTCCTTTATAGCCTTTAGAAATCCTCTCATTTCATGTTAAATACCTTATGCTATCAAATGGCAGAACTATCCAGACTTGCCAGTATTTGGGTGGTTACTTTTGTTTGCAAACATCTTTAGAGAAACAATAACTATATGCTTAGCATTTAAACAATTTTTTAAAAGATTTTATTTATTATTTTTAGAGAGAAGGGAGGCAGAGAGGGTGAGAAACATCAATGTATGGTTGCCTTTAAGCTGCCTCCAGACCTGGCTGGAGACCTGGCTTGCAATCTGGTTATATGCCCTGGCTGGGAATCCAACCAGTGACCTTTGGGTTCATAGGCTGGCACCTATCCACCAGCCAGGGCCTTAAGCAATTTTTAAAAGTTTATAATAATTATTTGTTCCTAGAGAGAATCTTGTGACTTAAAGAGAATATGATAATAATAACTTTTGTCTGGTGGTCTCCAGGTATCAGTGGCAGGGTTGGGACATAATTCAGGTCATAACCCAAGAGAGAGCTATTTGCTGCACAGTGGATCCTTTCTCACTGTGAATGCAATATGTACTCATTCAAGGTTTAATGTTTATTTGTTAATATATATATTTACTGGTTTCAAGTGATTCTTTTTTAACTTGGAATTTCTGCCTTTTTTTTGAGGGAAGCTCTAATAGATCATGTAGGCTTGACTGAAATAAGCTTCTCTACTAAATATCATGCATTCATATTTTTCCTGGATAACTTCCAAGTTCAGTTCTTGTGCATGTTACTTCCAGATTCTCTTTACTTCATCAGTTCCAAATTATTGCACTTTGCAGAATAGTCTGAACCACTGCTGCTTCTGGGCTTTGCATCTTCTGTTCTTACTGCCTAAGAGACACTCTTCAGATCCTTTGTCCACACACATCTTGATCATTCCTCCAGACAAAGCTTAACATAGTTTCCTTATCTCATCTTCTCTGAATGCCTGACTCCTCCTCAAGGGACTGCTATTCATCCCTTTCCTGTACTACACCAACATGATAGATATTAATGGGTTTTTTATTTGTTTGTTTCTGTTGTTATGTAATTTCCTTTAAATTTTGTGTTTTTGTCTTAGTTATTCTGACTGGAGAGACATCTTTGTTTTAAAAAATCATCAAGATACACATACCAGAAGTGACAAACAGTGACATCTAAACATGTTTGGCTTAGTTTTAGAAGTACACGCTTTACCACTTCGTGGGTAAATTTTTAAAATTCACTGTGTCATGTACACTTCTATAGTGGAACTTTTTCATGGTGTTCTGAGTAGTTTTCTCTTTTTCACTTTCTTAGTTTTTTTCCTGGTTCATTTTCACATTAGAAGTTCCAGAATATAGTTTGGTTCTTCCATTCACAGGGTTCCCTCTAGTTACATGGATTATTAATTTAACAGGAATTTATTTATTCAATAATCTGTTGTGCACTAGACACTGTGCTTTCATACCTAGTAGGGATTTAGAATCTTATTAATAATGATTCTAAAGTATTTTTCAGGTCAATTAAACTACATCAGCAATGAAAAAGTTAAAACAATTAAGAACAGTGATTATGATCTCACCCATTACAAGATAATAATGAACAAAACAAACAAGCAAAATAGAACCAGATACATGAATACAATGAATAGACCTTCAGAGGGCAAAGGGGAGTGGGGAGGGGGGAAGAGAAAGTGAAGAAGAGGAACAGTTTAGACAAGGAACTAGTGTGGAAGAACCATGGACATGGACAACAAGTAGGATTGACTTTGTGGGGGAGTGGGTGGGTGGGGAAGGGGACAGAGGGGGAGGAAAAAGGGGATGGATGTAATACAACAACAATAAAATTAAATTAAAAAACAATTTAAAGAAAAACAGTTATACATTTCTTATTTAAAAATCTTTAGAAGTTAAAATATGATATTATCTATTTATTATTTAATTCCATTCAGTTATTTGGAAGTGAAGCATTTCATGTATCTATATACCTCTATCTCTGTGTAACTATTTATCTATATTTGTTTGAATCAAAAGATCAGTTGTAATATTTTGAAGTATTCAGAATTTTCATTATGCTGTAAGTAATAATTTATCTGAATATTTAAACTCTAACTTCTTTGGAAAACATCCTATCTGATTTTTTGTTATAATAGTATATTTGATTCAAATGACAGTTAACATTTTTAAAACTTTAATGGTAGAATTCATAAGTACCTATGACTTATAGTTTATTTAACATTTTTCTTCCCACAAGTGTTTTGATGTCCATTTGAAGTCCCACTTTTGCTACTTCAACAATACAGCAACGTAATGCTATTAAAGATTATCAGAAGGGAAGATGGCGACAGAGTAGAGAGCAGTGCTGATGGTGTTCTCAAGTACCAAAGCAGCTAGAGGACAGGATAAGGAGCGTGAGACGTCTTCAGGACCCTGGGGATTGGAACGGACAGCATCTGGACACAGGGGAGCACAGCCCAGAGGCAGAGGAGGCCAGCAGGACAGTAGGTGAGGTGTTCCCCACCGACCGGCCGGCGGGCCGAGGTCGGCTCTGGGCAGGGGCGGCTCTGCCCAGAGGGGCACGTTTGACTGGGGCCAATTTCAGGCTCCCTGGCGACTGGAAGTCTCAGCAGTGAAGTGCGGGCGGTGAGGGCAAACGCAGTAGGGAACGCGGAATTGAACTCTTGCAGGGGAGGGACTGTGTGAGAGACTCACCCCGGCAACAGGAGAGGAGGTTTCGCGGCGCGCACGGCTAGAGGCGGAGGAGAAGAGTCCTGCGGGAAGCCGGAGCGGGGCAGCGGGAAGTGCACCGGCTGGGGCAGCAAGAGGGCTGAAAAACGGAGCTGCTGGGCCGCTGGGGAAACAGCAGCTAGAAGCCCCTGCGATGGGGGAGGCCCAGCCCGGCGCAATCACACAGGCCCCCAGGCTCCGCGGGAAAATCTAAAAGGCCAGCCGGAGAGCCGGCAAGCCGGGAACTTGTGGCGGGAGACCCGCCATTGCCGGAGACAAAGGCTGTGCCGCCCACGCCTGGGAGGGCTCATCACAGAGGCCGCGTAAAAGACTCTGCGGAGAGCTGATTGGCTTGGAGGCGGGGTGCTCGTCCCGGAAGGGCGGGACAGTGTAGGTGGACCCCGGACAGTGTTGACTGACAGGCCCGGCCTCCTCCCGGAACTGCAGGGGTGGGGCCAGTCGTCACAGGGACCAGCAAAGTTGCGGGCTGCCTTGCAGAAGTGCTGGGGGCTGTCCTGAGCAGGAAACTCCGCCAGGCTCCAGAACATCGGCAGCCCTAAAACCCAGCCAGGCTGTGGAAGGCCCAGCCTACCTGGGGGCGGA
>PVIW01018130.1:0-12368 GCA_004026585.1 Noctilio leporinus | reverse complement strand
GGGGAGGGGGACAGAGGGGAGCAAAAAGGGGATGGATGTAATACAACAACAATAAAGTTAAAAAAATAATACATATAGCTAAATTCACCTATTAAAATAAATAAAACAAGCCCTGGCTGGCGGCTTAATGGAAAGGTGCCGGCCTGCAAACCCAAAGGTTGCTGGTTCAATTCCCAGTCAGGTCACATAACCAGGTTGCAAGCCAGATTGCCAGCTAGGTATGTAGCTAGAGGCAGGTGAAAGGCAACCATATATTGATGTTTCTATCCCTTTCTTCCTCCCTGCCCTTCTCTCTAAAACTAATGAATAAAATATATTAAAATTATTATAAAATAAATCATTCTGAGATTGGACAAAAGCAAACCCCTACTTTATTGTATATGAGAAACACACCTATCTGTACCAAATAACTCAGAGAGTTGAAATGGATTATGAGTAAACATAAGCTTGATCATATTGAACGAAGTTTGTTAAGCAGGAAACATATTTTCCATTTCCTTTTTCTATGGCACAGAGTACCAAAAGTGTCACTTAAGCCAGATTTGAGAGGTACACTAACTAGGCTATTCTGCTAGGTCTCTAGGGTCAGACTAAAAGATAGACAGGTGCCCTGGCTGGTGGCATGGTGGATAAGGTGTCAGCCTTCTAACCTAAAGATTGCTGGTTTGATTCCCAGCCAGGGTACATAACTAGGTTGCAAGCCAGGTCTCCAGCCAGGTCCTTAGATGAAGACAGGTGAAAGGCAACCATACATTGATGTCTCTCTCCCTCTCTGCCTCTCTCCCTTCCCCTCTCTATAAAAATAATACAATCTTAAAAAAAAAAAAAAAAAAAGACAGGTGGTATGAATTCCAGTTGCCCTCACTGTCTTCTGCTACAGATCCAGCTCTTGCAAACTCTCAGTGGTCATAAGCCCACTACTAAAAGGCTAGGTATAGACCCACAGACATACTACACAAGGGTATGTGCTTCCTTTCTCCACAAGCTCCCATATCACAGGTCCACTTTAGTGACTGAATATGTTAGCTTCTTGGACATGGGACTATTCTCATTTTCCAGTTCACTGGTGTTTCAGCTGATTAGTGGGACACCTTCCCCTGACCCTCCCACTCCCATTTCTAGACCCTCACTTTCCTGGCTCTTCCCACAATGCAGTAGGTGTAATCCCTACCACAATAGATTCATAAAGGATAGAAAAATACACAAAAATATCCCATGATAAATAAAGTGGGCCAAAAATCATGTATAGATAACCTAAGTAATATAATATCAAACATATGTGTAATAGATCTATTTTAACCTCTTTTGCCTTATTACTATGAGCAAATATTTTCCAGATGATCCATAAAATGTTCTAAATAAATGACCACTAAGAAAGCATAAATAAGTTCTAAACATAAAAATAATGCAGACAATATTATCTGATCAAAGAGGGGCAAACCTAGAATCAATATAAAAGTTAGAAAATCAATTGACTCTACTCCTGGGAAATTAAGTAACAACAACAAAAGCCACAAATAACATGTTAAAACAACACCTGGATGAAAGAGCAATTTATAAATTAAAAAAACAAGAAAGTGATAATGATGATAAAATATATGAAAATTGATAGGATCCAGGTAAATAAGGCTGATAAAAAAATGTTAAATAGAACAAGATATCTTTTTTAATTAATTAAACTTGAATATATCAGACAAGTTAATAGAACAATTTCCATGAGACTGTTTAGAAGAAGCCACTCATTGCTTGTTGGATTGTATATTTAAAGAACTTATCTATTGGATAATTTATCACTATCTCTAAAATTAAAATGTATTTATAGATTTTTGACTCAGTTATACAACTTCTAGAAAGTTCTTATATTCAAAAATGAGGACTATCCTATGTGCAAAGTTATTTACAGCACAATTTCTTTTAATTGATTTATTTTTATTGTATTTATTACAACTGTTTCATTTTTCATTTGTCCTACCACCCCTTCCCTTCTCCCCTAGTCAATCCCCACCTCTCTACTCATGTTCATGGATCTTTCACATTACTTCTTATCTAAACCCTATCCCTTCTCTCCAAACCTCTCTTCCTCCCTTCTCCCCACTCCCCTTTGGTCACATTCATTCTGCTTTGCCCATCCCCATGTCTCTGGTTTCTTTCTGCTTGTCTATTTAGTCATTATTCCCCTGTATTAGGTGAGATCATCTGGTATTTGTCTTTTGCTGCCTGACTGATTCCATTAAACATAATATTCTTTAGTTCTAACCATGCTGTTGCAAAAGGTAGGAATTCCTTCTTTCTTCCTGCTATGTAGTATTCCATTGTGTAAATGTATCACAGTTTTTTTGATCTATTCATCCATTGATAAGGAAATCTGTGAAATATGTGCTTGATATTTTAATAGGGATCACATTGAAACTAAAAGTTACTTTGGGTAATATGGCCATTTCAATGATACTAATTCTTCCCATCCATGTACATGGTATATATTACTGTTTATTTGTATCTTATTTGATTTTTTTTTCAATGTTCTAGTTTTCTGAGTATAGATTTTTTACCTCCTTGGTTAAGTTTAGTCGTAGGTACTTTTTTGTTGTTGTTGTTGGTATAGTAAATGGGGTTTGTTTTCTAGTTTCTACCTCTGATGTTTCATTGTTGGTATACAAAAATACCTTCAATTTCTGGACATTGACTTTGTGTCCAGCTATTTTGCCAAATTCACTTATTAGGTTGTGTAGTTTTTTGGTTGAGTCTATCAGGTTTTCTATGTACACTATTATGTCATTTGCAAATAATGACAGTTTTACTTCCTTCTTTCCAATTTGGATACCTTTGAGTCATTTTTCTTCTCTTATTGCTGTGGCTTGAACTTCCAATACTATGTTGAATAGAAGTGGAGAGAGTGGACACACTTGTCTTGTTCCTGATCTTAAGGGGAAGATTCTTAGTTTTTGCCGAGTATGATGTTGGTTACAGGTTTTTCATATACAGCCTCTATTGTGCTAAGGTATGCTCCCTTTATTCCCATCTTATTTATAGCAACGTTGTTTATAATGATAGTGGATACATAGCTAAAATTTCAATAATTATAACATACCTACATTAAATAATAATGTGCATGTTATTTTAAAATAATTGAGGTGACATTGGTTAATAAGATCTTATAACCCCTGGCTGGTAGCACAGTGGATAAGGCACTGACTGGCCTGTGGACCCAAACGTCACTGGTTTGATTCCCAGCCAGGGCCTACATAGCCAGGTTGTAATATAGGTCTCCAGCCAGGTCCTTAGTTGGAGGCAGGTGAAAGGCAATAATACATTGATGTCTCTCTTTCTCTCTGCCTTTCTCTATTCCCCTCTCTCTAAAAATAATAAATTAAAATTTAAAAAAAATAAGATCATATAGAGTTTTCTTTAAAGATTTTATTCATTATCCTTAAAGAAAAGGGCAGGGAGGGAGGAAGAAAGGGAGAGAAACATCAATGTATGATTGCCTTTTACTTGCCTCCAGCTATGGGTATAGCTGGTGTCCTGGCTTGCAACCTGGTTATGTGCCCTGGCTGGAAATTGAACCAGTGACTTTTGTGTTCATAGGCTGGTGCATAGCCACTGAGCCAACAGTCAGGATCATATAGATTTTGACTGTACATTTCAATGATGTGTGTATGATCTGTATTTACACTGTGGATTCACCACCCAAAGTTAAATCATATTCTGTTGCCATATATTTAGCCCCCTTTATGCTTTACTACTCCCTAAACCTTTCCTTCTGGTAACCACCATACTGTTGTCTATGTGAATTTCAATAGTATATAATTGGATAGAAAAAGGTCCTATAAAATCCTAATTGAGTTGATTCTTTGGGCAACCTAAACTTGCTTATAAACAGCTCTTTGTCTTACACAAACAATTATATCATACTAATGTTATTTTCACATGACAATAAAATCTGGCCAAATAATATGCATTTTAAAAAAGAACAAGTTCATTATGCATTGATCTAAAGGGACTGTGAAATTCTGTTAAGTGAAAAAAGCAAGATTCTGAACAGTTCAAGATTCATAATACATATATATTTACCACTATAAGTGTTTTAAAAAGGGAGGGAAATGTTTATATATACATTTTGTATACCTGTAGAATATTTCTGATGATACACAGTAGCTTAAAAATCAGTTGTTCCAAGGAAGGGCACCTGGTTTTCTAGGGAATTGGTATGTCAGAAAATGATTACCTATATATCTTTATGTACATTTCTAACTGTGTGCAATGTAATTTTTTCAAATAGATTAAATGTAAAGACAAAACAACCCTATTGCAGGCAAAACAAAGCAATTGATGTAACAAGCAACTATGCTTTTTTTTTTTAATGAGAGTAATGAACTAGAATTAATGCCAGGGGAATTGTCTATAACTTCTAAAGCCTCTTTTACATATACTAACTATCAGAACTCATGCACAGAGAGTATATTCTACCTGTGGTGGGGTTGGCATGGGAAAGATCAAGACTGTCCTGAAGGTATAAGCCATTATTAATTAATTTTGCACATTTATACACATATAAATACACACACAATTATTCTTACATTGCATCAGTCTCTCTTCTACCCAAACATGATGTAGATATTTCATCTACTTCCTGTTGTACTTCAGACCAGGTGCAGCCTAGGCAACAGCAGCATCTAGACAGTATCTACCATATTTCATTGAGGCCCTTTATTCTAATTGTACAAAAATACCTGGTCATTAGCAAACATACGTTGCTTCCTTGAATCCACAAATTTCCTGTTCTATTGCTCATATATATAGTCTCACACTTATCTGACCTTACCTAGTTCTGCCTGTTGTTATCCCTCTTTACCATATATGCTTCCCAGATTTCTACATCTGATAAGCCACCTACTTCCTAAAGGCTCCTGTCACTCCCAACTTAGGATGATTTTTAAACATTGTCTTATTTTCAGGCATATGTCGTTTCTCTTCCCTATTTATAAATTCCTTCATGTGGAGGTTAAAATTTCATTAACATTTTTCATAGCAACTAATGGATTTTCCAATACAAAGTGGAGTTATTTTTCTTCTCAGTTCTTCTTTTGCTTATTTTTAAATAGGCTTATAGGGATATAGTTTACATACAAAGACTTATATATATATCTACATAATGTGTGCAATTTGATGAGTTTGAACCTATGCAATCTAATAAACTTTTAGAGAGTAAAGAAGGAAATTAGTGTATGTATACATTTTTCTTTTTCACTTAAGGTTGATGATGATGGTAGTAAATTATAGCCATTCTCTTTTTAATAATGATATACATACATCCTTATATTTTTTTTACTTGCAAGTGTAATTATTTCAGGCTGTATGTGCATATTAAAAAGGAGAAAATGTCTATATATGCTTATATACCTGTAGAATAGTTGTATTTTCATTCAGCTGTAAAAAAAATGAAAACAAAACTTTGCCATTGTCTCTCCCATTAGGTGTCTCAACTTCAGAAAATAATATTTAATAAAATATTATTTATATTACAATAAATACTTTAAATACAATTGGACATTAAGTTATAACTGTGTACTAGGCACTATGGTTATTGAAACAAAAAGTAAAGACTTATTTTCTGGGGATGATTTCCCATGTAAGAGCTCCCCCATGGCAATTCACAGAATGCCCAGAACTGAGCCCAAGTCTAAATGTCCGAATATGTCAACCTTTACAAAACCTGAGGGTGCTAAAAGTGACTTAAAATTATGATCTGTAGAAAGTAAATAGAGTTAAAAATTGTAGAATCCAATGGGAAATTAGATAATACTAATAATACCAATTCTCATTCATGCTATAACCACTTAAGCCACAAATTATGTTACATGCCTTACAACAGAACACTTTTTTTCATTTTATAAAGTTAAAAAAATAAAGGTTAATAAGGTTATGTAACTCATTCACAGGTTAATATTTTCATTTATTTCACTGTAAAATATAAAAAGGCCTCAGAAAATCAAGCACAATTAGGACTGAAAAAAAATTGAATTTGACACTGTGGGGATCATTAGCTTATCTGACTAAGCCAAAGAAAACAGGTAAACAAAAACCTTTAATAAAATGGGAGCTATTGAGACAGAATGATTAAGTCATATTTCTATAAAAAGTAGGCCATGTAGTGCTTCTTAGAGAATTAAGAAAGAACCATCAATCTATTTGTAGCATTTATGACTGGACTGGACAAATATTCCCTTATTGAAGAGTGAATGGAAATTCAAAATGTAGAGCCAAAAATCCTCTCAATGACACATACTGACATTTTTGAATATATTATATTATGCCAATAATTTCCTTCATAATAATGTAGAAGAGGGAATGTTGTTGTAGTAGATAAAACATAAATTGGTAACAGATGAAGCTGAGAGACAATTAGATGAAATTCATTATATTTTTATTTTTTTTCTTGTAAAAAAAGTAAAAGGAATGAAGATTTTAAATGTTAACCACCTGGTCCAAAAATTTGGCTGTACAGGAACTTTGAGAAATAATGTACTTGTGTTAAGGGTCTGAAGTGGCTAAGATTTTATATATATATATATATATATATATATATATATATGTATATATATATACATATATATATATATGCACCCTATATTTATTGCTATGATTAACTATGATTTTATTTAGTTTTATTGAGATGTAACTGACATATACCACTGTATAAATTTAGTGTATAGCATAATGACTTGACATACTATTATTACATACTTGAGTTATGCTACGTAAAATAAGTCAAAGATCTCATATACAAACTTTAAAACCTTATATATTAAATATATTTTATTATTAATATTATATAATGGTTAAAATATATATGATATACTAGGTTTATGTTATATGCAAATATTTGAGATGATGATGAAAGAAGTTCTTACATGTAGAGAAATAAAACCACAAATAATAAGAACTAGCATTTATTGTGCATTTTGAATATACTTGACACTGTCCTTAATGCTTTACTTTATCTCTTTTATTATGACAGCAATCTTAGAAAGTAGATAATATTCTTCATCCAAATTCAGAGATAATTAGTCTGAACCTTGGAAAAGTGAAATGATTTTCCCAGGCTAGGTTTCCCCAGGGTACTAAAAAGGCAGCTTTCAGAACACAGATGGAGAGATCACTTTCACCAGAAGACTCCTTTCTTCAAGTGAAGAGAGGAGCTTGGTTCCTATTGAATTAATGTAATGAGAGTAGAGAGGAAGACATAATGGCTAGTTTTCTCATTGCTTTCATATTCACTTCTGTGGCTTCTATTAGTGTTACCATTTCTCTTTAAATAAAGAGTAACTGAACCTCAAACAGATTGAGGGATCTGCCTTAGGTGTGGTCACAAAGCCAACAAATGGGCAGGAGACCTTGATCACTTCATTTCTTGCCTTTCATGTGCAAAATAATCCAGAACCCAGGATATAATTATCTCCTGGGGATGATTTCAAATATTTGATTTTATTACTTAGCAATTTTCTCTAGCAGTCTTTTAATTTGTTTTAGGTAGAGATTTATTTTATTTATTTACTTTTTTGGAAAGTGGCCCAAGAGACATGGATGCTTTTGCATCTCTTGTATTGTTTTTAATATTTGTACAAGAAAACTCAAAGGTCATTAAAAAAAAATGGAATGTATTTTGCTTCCTTGATATTTAATGCTGGTTTAGATGGTACTGGAGGGTTTAGTTCAGTTTCTGGGGAGGTCATGGCTGTTTTCAGTATCTACAGGGAGCCTTAGAAGCTTATAAGCAGGTGTTTTGGAAGCTAGTAGTGGTCTGACAGTGATATAATGTGAGGGCCTTCATCAACCTGTGGGAAAAGCAAGCATAAGAAAGCTATGGCTGGATTCCTGTATTAGGTGAGTTCATAGGGCATTTGTCTTTTGCCAACTGGCTTATTATACTATGTATAATACTCTTCAG
The DNA here is from genome assembly GCA_004026585.1 of Noctilio leporinus. Classification (NCBI taxonomy): domain Eukaryota; kingdom Metazoa; phylum Chordata; class Mammalia; order Chiroptera; family Noctilionidae; genus Noctilio; species Noctilio leporinus. The sequence goes on along the minus strand of PVIW01018130.1, from coordinate 4,420 downwards.
TTCCATACATGCTGTCAAAAAATGTAGGAGTTCCTTCTTTCTTTCTGCTGCATAGCATTCTATTATATAAATGTATTATGTTTGTTTGTTTTTTTAGTGCATTCATCCACTGATGAGCACGTAGGCTGTTTCCAGGGCTTGGCAAAATAAAACCAGAGAGTCATGGAAACAAAGAACAGACTGACAGTCACCAGAGGGAAGAGGGGACAGGGAGGAGGGGGAAAGGAGGGACAGTGTTTAATCAAGAAACTGTAAAGGACCCATGGACATGGACAACAGGGTGGGAATTAACTGTGGGAGACAGGAAGAGGTGGTAGGGGCAGGGGAGAGCAATGGGGGAAAATAGGATAACTGTAATATAATGACAATTTAAAATATAATATAAAAGATGATTAAAAAACAAAAAAAAAAGAAAGCTACAATTCATTTGAGACAGAACTATAAACACCAATCTATTAAAAAAAAAGAATATGTCTAATAAAATTTGTATAATTTTCCTGGAAGTAGATCTGAAGTAAGTAATCAAGATGAGTAGCCATTTAAGTATTCCATGTTGATAACATCAATGTGCAGTTTTTAGTTCAAACATCAAGAGTCCATGAACTTATTAGGACTGAAATGAGTGAATCACTGAATTAAATAAGCTTTAAACAAAATTTTGGGATTTTTTTTAAATTTTAAAAAATGTTTCTTTTTTATAGAAAGAGGAACACAGAGAGAGAGACAGGGAGACAGAGAGAAAGAGAGAAAGTAATGTGAGAGAAGCAAGTCTGCCTCCCATACATACCCCAGCTAGCAAACAAATCCACGGTCTAGGTATGTTCCCTGATGGGCATCAAATGCACAGCTTTCTGTTGTACAGGACATCATTTTATTTTATTTTATTTTTAAAGATTTTATTTATTATTATTTCTAGAAAGTGGGGAAGGGAGAGAGGCAGAGAGGGAAAGAAGCATCAATGTATGGTTGCCTTTCACCTGCATCCAGCTACAGAGCTAGCTGGAGACCTGGCTTGCAACCTGGTTACGTTGCCCTGTCTGGGACTGACCCAGCAATCTTTGGGTTCGAAGGCTAGTGCCTTATCCACTGTGCCACCAGCCAGGAGCTAGGACAGCATTTTAAACCAACTAAGTCACACCCCAGTTATTCTTTTTTATTTATTTTTTTAAATTAATTAATTATTATTATTTTTTTTTTCAATCAATGTATGGTTGTGTTTTACCTGCCTCTAGCCACAGACCTGACTGGAGACCTGGTTTGCAACCTGGTTATGTGCCCTGGCTGGGGAATCGAACCTGTGACCTTTAGGTTCGCAGGCCGGTGCCTTAACCACTGTGCTACCAGCCAGGGCCTTCTTTTTTATTTTTAATTGACTTTATTGGGGTGACATTAGTTAGTATAACATAACATACATATAGGTTTCAGGTGTATAATTCTGTAATGCATTACCTGTATATTGTATTGTGTGTTCATCAATGAAAGTCAAGGCTCTTTACATCATTATTTATCACCTTTTACCCTCTTCTAGCTCCCTCCACACCCTTTTCTTCTGGTAATCACCATACAGTTATCTGTGTCTGTAAGTTTTTTTTTTTTTTTTTCCTGTTTTCATAATTCTACCTTCTACTTTTTGAGAGTTGTCAGTCTGTTCTCTGTACCTATGAGTCTGTTTCCATTTTGTTTATTAGATGCCACATATAAATGGGATTATAGGGTATTTGTCTTTCCCTAACAGTCTTATTTCACTTAGTATAATGCTCTCCAGGTCCAACCTGCAGTTGCAAAAGGTAACATTGTCTTCTTTTTTATAGCCAACTAGTATTCCATTGTGTAAAAGTACCATAACTGATGTATCTACACATCTACCAATAGGCATTTGGATGATTACAAATCTAGGTTACTGTAAATCATGCTGCAATGAACATAGGAGTACAAATATTCTAATGTTTTGGGCTTCTTTGGATATTCTCCCAGAAGGAAAATCACTGGATCATAATGCAGTTCCATTTTTAATTTTTTGAGTTAATTCCATGAAGCCTTCCATAGTAGCTATACCAATTTGCATTTCACTAACATTTTGAATTTTTCCATATCCTCACTAGCACTTATGGTTTGTTACTTTACTGATGACAGCTATTCTGGCAGATGTGAGGAGATACCTCATTGTGGTTTTAATTTGCATCTGGCTGATGATTAGTGACATTGAGCATATTTTCATATGTCTATTGGCCATCTGTACATTGTCTTTGGAGAATTGTCTATTCAAGTCTTTTATAATTTGTTTTCTTAGTGTCAAATTGTATAAATTCTTCATAAATTTTGGATATTAACTCTTATCAGATATATCATCAGCAAATATGTTCTTCCATTCAGTAGGTTATCTTTTCATTTGGTTGATGGTTACCTTTGCTGTGCAAAAACTCTTTAATTTGATAGCCTCACTTATTTTTACTTTTGTTTCCCTTGTTCATGGAGATGTATTAGAAAAAATATTGCTACAAGAATTTCCAAAATTTTACTGCCTATTATTTATGCTAGAATTTTATGATTTTGAGCCTAATATGTGAATCTTTAATCCATTCTGAATTCATTCTTGTGTTTGGTGTAAGAAGGAGGTATATGTTTATTAATTTTGCATATAAACTGTCCAATTATCATAGCACCATTTATAGAATAGTATATTCTTACTCCATTGTATGCTTTTGCCTTTTTTTGTCACATATTAACTGACTACAAAGGTATGGGTTTGTTTCTGGTTCCTCTATTTTCTATTTAGCTATCTGCCTATTTTTATGCCAGTATCATGCTGTTTTGATTACTATGGCTTTATATGTTGATATTAGTTAGCATGATTCTGCCAATGATTCCTCAATATTTCTGTGGCTATTCAGGGTCTTTTGTTGTTCCATCTACATTTTTGGAATATTTGTTATAGTTCTATGAAATGTGCTTTTGGTATCTTGGTAGGAATTGTGTTGAATCTATAAATTGTTTTAATGATATTAATTCTTCCTATTTATTAGCACAGTATATGCTTCCATTTATTTGTATCTTCTTCAATTTATTTGTTCAGTATTCTCAATTTTCTGAGTACAGAAATTTTACATTCTTGGTTAAATTTATTTCTCAGTATTTTATTCTTCTTCTTCTTTTTTTTTTTTTTTCCAACTGTGAATAGATTGATTACTAGGTTTCCCTTCCTGATAGTTCATTATCAGTATAAAAATTTCAATTAATTATGGATATTTATTTTGTATCCTTCTAGTTTACTAAATCCATTTACCAGTTCTACTAGTTTGGTGGAACATTTAGATTTTCTAGCATATAACATGCCATCTACAAATAATGGCTATTTTATTTCTTCCCTTCCAACTGGAATGTCTTTTATTTCTTTTTGTTTGATTGTTGTGTCTAGAACTTCCAGTGCTATGTGAATAAGAGGGGTGAGAAAATACATCCCTGTCTTTTTTGCAATCTTAGGGAAAACATAATTGTTCCCATTGAGTATAATCTTGGCTGTGGGTTTGCAATATATGGCTTTATTACACTGAGGTATGTGCCCTGTATTACCACTTTGTTGACAGTTATCTTTTTAATAAAAAATGGGTGATGGCTTTTAGGAAATACCTTTCCTGTACCTATTGGTATGATCCATGTAGTTTTTATTCTTCATTTCCTTATGTGATGTATTGGGTTTATTGATTTTTGGATATTGTACCAAACTTTCATAGCTTGAATAAGTCCCTCTTGATCATGGTGTATGATCTTTTTAATGTATTGCTGGGCCCAATTCACTAATACTTTGTTGAAAATTTTAGCATTCATATTCATCATAGTTATGGGTCTGTAATTTTATTTCTTTTTAGTTTATTTGTCTTATTTTCAAATAAGATAATGCCAGCCTCATAAAAAGAGCTTGGAGGTCATCTCTCCTCTTGAAGTTTTTGGAATAGTTAGTTCTTCTTCGAATCTTTGGTAAAATTCAGCTATTAAGACATCCAGTTCAGGACTTTTGTTTGTTGAGAGTTTTATTGTTTATTTTTTAATAACTGCTTTAATTATACTCATTGTAACTTGTCCATTCATATTCTCTGATTTTTCCTGATTGTTTTTGGAAGATTGTGCATTACTAGGAATTTATACATTCCATCTAGTGCATACAATTTGTTGGCATATAGTTGTTATATTTTCTTATAACCTTTTGTGTTTCTTTGATATCAATTGTTACTTCCCTTCTTTCATTTCTCATTTTATTTGAAAATTTTTTTATGAGTCAAGCTAAAGTTTTGTCAATCTGGTTTATCTTTCAAAAGAGCTAGTCTTGGATTCATTATTATTATTATTATTATTATTTGGTATTGTTTTCTTTTCTTTTTTTTTTTTAATTTTATTGTTGTTGTATTACATCCATCCCTTTTTT
>PVIW01018129.1:0-12307 GCA_004026585.1 Noctilio leporinus | reverse complement strand
TATATTGGGGGGAATGGGTGGGTGGGGAGGGGGACAGAGGGGAGCAAAAAGGGGATGGATGTAATACAACAACAAAATTTTTAAAAAAATTATAAAGACAGCAACAACAAATATCATTTAATGAGCACTTGCAAACTGTCACTCCAAACACAATTACACATGTAGTCATAACAGGAACATTATAAGGAAGGCTTAGTATTATGTTACTCTCTGTTTACACACACACAGAGAGACATGACGGGGAGCCCTCAACAAAAACAAATTTATTTATAAAGAATTCCTGCAAGATGGTGGAGAAGTAAGTGGAGCTACACCAATCTCCTCCCAGATCACATCTGGAATTACTTTTTTTTTTTTTAAGATATTATTTATTATTTCCAGAAAGAAAGGAAGGGAGACAGGCAGAGAGGGAGAGAAACATCAATGTATGGTTGCCTTTTACCTGCCCCAAGCCACAGATCTGGCTGGAGACCTGGCTTGCAACCTGGTTATGTGCCCTGGCTGGGGAATCGAACCAGCAACCTTTGGGTTTGCAGGCCAGCGCCTTATTCACTGTGCTACCAGCCAGGTCTTGGATTTTTTCTTTTCTTTTCTTTCTTTCTTTTTTTTTTTGAGAAAAAAATAAGCTGGAATTACCAACAGAATACCAGTTTGAAAGAAGTCTTATAACTACAGACAGAACTGAAGAGGATACTTCACAATATGACTGGTAGGAATCACGGAAATGTGAGAGGGCCGTCTGGGGACCCACTGGAGGCAGCAGCAGAAGAAACAGAGCCAGAAGCTCCACCTGAGAAGGGTAGGATCCAATCCCCTACCTGGGTTTCCCAGCCTACAACAACACAGCAGAGAGCAAAACAGCATACTGCAGAGAAGGGCAAAAAGCCACAGAGTTTACTAGCATAAGAGAGTGCTGGAGACAGAGAACTACTAAGTTGACCACAACAAAAATACATTGGCACCCACCTACCCTGGGCTCCAGCAGAGGGAGGGCAGAGAGGACTAATGACATGTGGGGAGAGTTTGTGGTGGTGGCTGGGAGGAGAGAAGTGGGGAAACAGTGGTGGGGAAATCAGTGCTGACTCATTGCCCACACCTCAGGCAAACTTTGCTGCACCAAACATCTTCTGTATGAGGGGTCCTCATAGCTCCAACCACTGGAAATGATCTGCCCTGCTCAGCATTGCCTAAGTCTGCACCTGATCATAATTCTTTATTTACCTCTAAATAAATCTCTCCTTCCCTGCTGTGCCTGAGCATAAATACAATAGTTGGCACCTGAAGAGCATAAATACGATAAGTTGGCACCTAGCATTGCCTGGGTCTAGTGGCTAATTACAAACTCTCTGACTTATAGCTGGGTCAATCAGTCAGCCCTGCACAGTGACATGCAAGCCTGCTGGCTGATCATGGATTCATTGCTTTACAACTGAGTCAGTGATACTTGCCCAGTAGAGCCTGGGACTGGAGGCTGATTACAAATTCTTTGACTTACAGCTGGGTCAGACAGTCAATCCCAAACAGTGTCAACTGGGCCTGGTGGCTGACCATGGATTCATTGGTTCACGACTGAATTGGTCTGTCCTGCCCAGTGGCCCCTGGGCCTGGAGGCGAATCACAAACTCATTGGATTACAATTAAAGTTTTCAGCCTAGCCCAGTGGCCCCTCAGACTGCCAGCTGATCACAGATTCATTGGACTAATCTCAAATCTTTTTGGTCTAAACCAATGCAACCTCAGCCTGGTGGCTAATTATAGATGCATTGGATTACAATTGAACACTGCTGTCTAGCTCAGCTGCTTCAGAGACTGGTGGGTGATCACAGATTCATTGAATTAAAACTGGATCTTGCCACCTAGCCCAGGGGCACTGGAGCCTGGCAGCTGATCACAAATTCATTGATTTACAACTGTATCTGTCACACCAGGCTACCCCGGGGTTGGTGGCTGATCCATTGGACTACAATTGAACCTCTCTGTCTAGACCAGTAGGACCTGAGTTTGGTAGCTGACTCATTGATTTACAACTGAATCAGTCTGTTCAACCAAGCTGCATTCGAGCTGGACAGTGGATCACAGACCAATAGGATTACAACTGAACCAATCCTTCTAGCCTAGCAGTTCCTTAGCCTGGCAGCTGATCACAGTCTGATTAATTACAAAATCTAAAAATGGGGAGAAAAAGAAACAGTCCATCACCAAAAGGAAAGGAGGAATTCCCAGAAAGATCACTAAATGAAAGAGAGGCAAACAAACTATCAGATATGGAATTCAAAGTAATGAAAATAATAAAGCTCACTGAACTCAGCAAGCTCAAAGAAAACTACAAATAACTCAAGGAGTCTTACAAACAATTCCAAGGGAACTACAAACAACTCCAGGGGAACTACAAACAACTCTAGGAAAGTTACAAGGAATTTACTGAGAACTACACCAGCATTAAAAATGTCAAACTATCAGTAGGAGCTAAGAGGAAAAAAATAATGCAACTTCTGAATTGAAAAATACAGTAGAAGGAATCAAAAGCAGACTAGAGGAAGCAAAGAATCAGATCAGTGAGCTGGAGGACAACATAGAAAAATATTCAAGACAGTGCAACAGAATGAAAAAAGGCAGAACAAAAATGAAGAGGTTTTAAAAGAGCTATAGTACAACATGAAACACAATAATATTCATATCATAGGGATACCAAAAAGAAACAAGGAATGGAAAATTTGTTCATAAAAGTAATGAGAGAAAACTTCCTTAACATGATGAGTGAAAATGTTACTCAATTTCAGGAAGCACAAGGGTCCCAATGAAGATGAATCCAAACAGACCCTATCCAAGAAACATTATAATTAAAATGGCATATTTCAAAGACAAAGAGAGAATCCTAAATGCATCAAGAGAGAAACAGCAAATAACATATAAGGGGGTTCCAATAAGGTTATCAAATGATTATTCAATAAAAACAATACAAGTCCAAAGGAATTATCAATAAAATATTTTAAATAATAAGAAACAAAGGCCTGCAACCAAGAATACTCTAACCACCAACGCACTCACTCAAAATGGAACGAGAAGGAGTTTCCCAGTCAAAAGAAGACCAAACCAGCATTTCAAGAAATGCTAAAAGGTCTGCTTTTAAAAAAAAAAAATGAAGAAACAAAGAGAGACAGAGAGGAACACAGGTACAAAGAGGGAAGTTGGCAACAAATAAGTATCAATCAATAATAACCTTAAATGTAACAGACTAAGTGCACCAATCAAAAAACATAGGGTAGCCAAATGGATAAGAAAATATGACCCCTATATATGCTGTCTTCAAGAGACCCACCTCAGAACAAAAGATTGACACAGATTGAGAGTGAAGGGATGGATAAATATATATCAAGCAAATGGACATGAAAAAAGGCTGGAGTAACAATACTTATTTCAGACAAAATAGATTTTACAATGAAGGCCATAAAAAAGAGATAAAGAAGGACATTTCATAATACTTAAGGGAACAATCCATCAAGAAGATATAACTCTGGGGGAGTTTATGGGTGGGGAAGGGGACAAAGGGGAACAAAAAGGGGATGGATCAATGTAATACAACAACACTAAAATCAAATTGAAAAAAAGAAAAGAAAAAAAATTTAAAGAAGATATAACTCTGCTAAACATACATACACCCAATATAGAAGCTCCCCAATATAGAAGAAAAATCATGGAGGCTTCAAGAAGGATATAGACAGCAACACACTAATAGTAAGGGATTTTAATACCCCACTATCAACAATAGACAGATCTTCCAAACAAACAAACAAACAAACAAAAAACACTAGGGATATTGTGGCATTGAACAACACTCTAGAGGAAAAGGATTTAACTGAAATATAAACTTTCACCCCAAAGAAGCAAAATACACATTCTTTTCTATACACATGGAACATTGTCTAAGATAGAGCACATGGTAGGTCACAAGACAAGCCTCCACAAATTGAAATCATACCAAGCATCTTCTCAGATCAAAATGGATTGAAACTGGAAACCAATCTCAAGGGAAGAAACCAAAAGCGCTCTAAGTCATGGAGACTAAATAAAATGCTTTTCAATAATGAATGGGTAAACAATGAGATCAAAGATGAGATTTTAAAAGTATCTGGAAACAAATGACAATGAATACACAACAGCCAAAAACCTTTGGGACACAGCAAAGGCTGTCCTCGGTGGGAAATTCATAGCAATACAGGCCTACCTAAAAAGGATAGAAGAAGCTTATACAAACAACCTAACCATAAAGCTGCAAGAACTAGAGAAACAACAACAAACAAAACCCAGAGCAAGTAGAAGGAAGGAAATCATGAAGATAAGAATAGAATTAAATAACTAGAGACTAAAACTGCAATTGAAAGAATCAATAAATCCAGGAGCTGGTTCTTTGAAAAAATAAACGAAATTGACAATCTTTAACCAGACTTATCAAGAAAGTGAGAGAACCCAAATAAACAAAATCAGAAACAAAAAAGGAAAAATCACTTTCTGATCCTTCAGAAAAACAAAGGATTGTAAGAAACTATTACAAATAACTATATGACAAGAAATATGACCACCTGGATGAAATGGACATATTTCTGGAAATGCATAACCTACCAACACTTAATCCAGAAAAAGCAGGAAGCCTGATTAGACCAATAAGAACCAGTGAAATTGAAGAAGTAATCAAAACTCTCCCAAAGCACAAGAGCCCGGAACCAGATGGATACACAGGTGAATTCTATCAAACATTTAGAAAGCTAACTCCTATTCTTTTCAACCTATTCCAGAAAATTCAAAAAGAGGGATGGCTGCCAAACTCTTTCTGTGATGCCAATATTATTCTAATCCCAAAACTAGGTCAAGACAACTAAGAAAGAAAACTAGAGAGGAGGAAAGATGGAGACAGAGTAGAGAGCAGTGCTCAGAGTAGAGGTGGCATTCTCAAGTGCCAGAGAAGCTGGAGGATAGGATAGGGAGCACGAGATGTCTGCAAGTCCCTAAGAATTGGAACGGTAAGCATCTGGACTCAGGGAAGCATAGCCCAGAGGCTGTAGAGACCTACAGGAGAGCAGGTGAGACAGTTGCAAACCGGCCAAGGTTGGCTCTGGGCAGTGGCGGCTCTACCCAGACAGCGTCTCTAACTGAAGATAGCTGATGCTACCTGGTGATTAGAAATCTGAGCAGTGAAGTGTGGGCAGGGAGTGCAAACTCTGGAGGGAATGAGGAATTGAACTACTGCAGGGGAGGTAATGTGTGAGAGCCTCCCTCAGGAGAATGAGAGAGAGGAAGCTCCTCACTGGGCCAGAGGTGGAGAAGAGACCTGCTGGGAGTAGGAGTGAGGAAGTGGGAAAATGCACCCAATGCAGTGGCGAGAGGGCCAAGAACAGTGCGGCTGGGCTACCAGGGAAAGGGCAGCTTGAAGCCCCTGCCAGGGAGTAGGCCCAACCTCGTGCACCCACACCGGAGCCCCCAGGCTCCCACAGAAACTCCAAACTACTGTCCAGGACCTTGCAGCTGCTGCAACTGGCAAGCCCATTGCAGGAGATAAAGGCTGTCCTGCGGAAGCTCTGGGGAGACAGGAAAAAATCACAGAGGCATCAGTGAAAATTTTCTTAAAGAGCTGGACTGTTTGGAGGGTTAGCCTTCACCCAGGGGAGCCAGGCACAGTTAGCAGACAGGGGCTACCTCCTCCAGGAGCTGCAAAGGCAGGGCCAGCCATTACAGGAGCCAGCAAGGTTGAAGGCCACCCCACATTGGATCCAGGTGCCCATCACAGGCAGGAACCTCCTCCAGGCCCTGGAGAGGGAGGAGCAGCCATAGACATCACAGAGGCACCATGCGGATCTTCATACAGAACCAGTAAGAGAAGAGAGGGCCCCAAAATACCTGCAGCATAGAAACCCAGCTAGGCTACTGGAGGCCCAGCATACCTGGGGTCAGACACTCAGAATCAACCCTGACTGTGACAACCATTGGCCTTGCCACTCCAAGACCACACAGCTAGACTATAGACTACAGAGAACTGACCAAGAAAAGCAGGCAGACTCAGGAAATGGATCACTGCTAATCTCAAGCACCTCAGTTACACCAAGAGCTACATGAGCTATTAATCCCTAACATATCCTTTTCAAAAGTTACTTCCAAGCCTCACAATTAGTGCATTTTAAGTAAATACTGTTTAAAACATAGTGTATCCCAACTCACATATTTTCACTCCTCCCCTATCTCAATCCACGTAAATACCCAAGACACTGCCCGTACTCTTGATTTAAAGTATACTCTATTTCTGGCTACAACGCATTCCCAGTCCTCAATCTAAGTATTCCTCACCTCCCCAGCCACCTAAACCCTTTCTTTATTCTTTTTATTTTTTTCCTGCTAAAAGCCCACAGGTCCTGGCTCCACCTGGACCAATCAGGGATCATTAACAGTGAACAGGGAAGTAGATGTGGGAACTATATACACAAGCTTAAACTGTTCACTCATACTTGAGGCTTTCTGATTCTCCCTCTCCTCCTTTCCATAGAATAGATAAGTTGGTTTTCTCTCTCATATCCCTGATATCTTTGCTATTCCTCCACACCCTTCAAAACTATCTATACTTCAGTCAATGTAATCAATTTTTCCCCTCATACAACAGTCTAAATAAATCTACATCCCTATTAAGACTGGCTCAAAAAGATGGAAAAAAAAAAAAGACTGGCTCAGTTGCTGCTGAGGGTGTGATTAAGAGCAAGGGTTACCTTGGAGGGTTTCGGTATATAATTACGTTCATAGGCAGTTGAAAGGGGAAGTAAAACAGAAAGATATCTCTGAAGGTCTGCTTATTTGGCCTGGACTGATGGTTATGTTTTAGGAGCAGCTCAAAAACAGTGTATGAGAAAGGATAGAAGGAGTGTCTCTCCATCAGCCACTAGAAGCAAAGGAGCAACACATACAACCAATCCAAACACAACCAGACAGTCCAAGTTAATGATATAAAGGCCACCCCAAGAGCAACAATTGGAGAAAATCTAGGAGACTGCAACAATAAACTCCACAATTCTCCTAACACAGAAGGGTGCTCAACAAAGGCAAGAAAGCAAAGCAGATTAACACAAGGAAAAAAAAAAAAGTTTTTTTAAAGCAACAGACATCCAAAATGGGGGAAAACAGAATGAGTCCATCACCAAAAGGAAAGGAAGAATCCCCAGAAAGATCACCAAATGAAACAGGCACACAACCTATCAGATATGGAATTCAAAAGAATGATGATAGAGAAGCTCAATAAACTCAGCCAGATCAAAGAAAACTATAAACAACTCCAGGGAAGCTACAAGGAACTTACTGAGAGCTACACCAGCATCAAAAAGGAGTTAGAAACTATTAGTAAGAGCCAGGAGGAAATGAAGAATATAATTTCTGAATTGAAGAACACAGTAGAAGGAATCAACAGTAGGCTAGAGGAAGCAGAGGACCACATCAGCGAATTGGGGGACAATGTAGACAGATACTCCAAGACAGTACAAGAGAATAAAAAAAGACTGAATAAGATTGAAGACAGTTTAAGAGAGCTGCAGGACAACCTGAAACATAATAACATCCGTATCATAGGAATACCAGAAGAAGACGAGAAATAAGGAATGGAAAACCTGTTCAAAAAAGTAATGATAGAAAATTTCCCTAACATGATGAGTGAAAACATTACTCAAGTGCAGGAAGCACAGAGGGTCCCAATGAAGATCAACCCAAACGGACCAACTCCAAGGCACATTATAATTAAAATGGCAAACTTCAGAGACAAACAGAGGATCCTAAAAGCATCAAGAGAGAAACAACAAATAACATATAAGGGGGCTCCAATAAGGCTATCAAATGATTATTCAACAGAAACAATTCAAGCAAAAAGTATTTCAAGTAATGGGAAACACAGGCCTGAAACCAAGAATACCCAGCAAGGCTCTGATTCAACATGCAAGAAAAAATAAGAAGTTTCCCAGACAAAAGCCTAAAAAAAATACATCTCTACAAAACCAGCATTGCAAGAAATGCAAAAGGGTCTGCTTTAAAAATGAATAAATAAATAAAATGAAGAAACAGAAAGAGCTAAAGGTACAAAGTGAGAAAATGGCAATGAATAAGTATCAATCAATAATAACCTTAAATGGGAAGAAAAATGGCGACAGAGTCGAGAGAAGTGCTGATGGTGTTCTTGAGTACCAGAGCAGCTAGAGGACAAGATACGGAGCCTGAGATGTCTTCAGGACCCTAAGAATTGGAGCAGTCAGCATCTGGACACAGGGGAGCACAGCCCAGAGGCAGCAGAGACCAGCAAGAGAGTAGGTGAGGCAGTTCCCGACCGACAGGCCTGCGGGCTGAGGTTGGCTCTGGGCAGTGGCGGCTCTGCCCAGAGGGGCGCATTTGACATAGGCCAGCTCCAGGCTCCCTGGTGACTAGAAGTCTGAGCAGTGAAGTGCGGGCAGCAAGGTTAAACACCTGAGGGAACGAGAAATTGAACTCCTGCAGGGGAGGGACTGTGTGAGAGACTGGCTCAGGCAACAGGGAGAGGAAGCTCCTCAAGGGCTACGGGCAGAGGAGAAGAGTCCTGTGGGGAGCTGGAGTGGGGGAGCAGGGAAGTGCATCAGCTGAGGCCACGAGAGGGCCAAAAATGGTGCTGCTGGGCCACCTGGGAAACAGCAGCTTGAAGCCTCTGCAAGGGGGAAGGCCCAGCCCTGCGCAACCACACAGGCCCCCAGGCTCTGTGGAAACTCCAAACAGCTAGCTGGGAACTAGTAGAGGGGACAACTGACCCGCCCATTGCCTGAGACAAAGGCCACACTACCCACGCCTGGGAGGGGCTCATCACAGAGGCCACATAAAGGACTCCTCAGAGAGCTGGTTAGCTTGGAGGATGGGTGTTCACCCGGGGGGGTGGGGGTGCAGGGCAGTGTTGGTGGAACCCAGGCACTGTTGACTGACAGGGTCTGCCTCCTCCAGGAACTGCAGGGGTGGGGCCAGTCTTCACAGGGACCGGCAAGGTTGCGGGCTGCCCTGCTGGGGTGCTGTAGGAACATCTGCCAGGAGTGGGAGGGGACACCCTGCGGGCTTCAGAATACTGGCAGCCCTAAAACCCAGCTAGGCTGTGGAAGGCCCAGCCTACCTGGGGGCAGACACTCAGAATCAGCCCTGACTGTGACAATCAGAGACCCTGCCACGTGCCAAGACCGCTAGAATACAGACTGCAAAGTCCTGACCAAGAAAAAGAGGCAGCCTCAAGAAATGGATTGCTGCTAATCTCAAGCACCTGCGTTATACCGAGAGCTATATGAAATATTAATCCCCAACATATCCTTTTCAAAAGTTACTTCTCACATATTCTTAATCCCCCCCATACCTCAATCCACCTAAATACCCAAGACCCTCCCCCTACTCTTCAATTAAAGTCTACTCACTCTGTGGCTACAACGCATTCCCAGTTCTCAACCTAAGTATTCCCCCCTTCCCCAGCCACTTAAACCTTTTCTTTATTCTTTTCTTCCTTCCTCTTTCTTTTTTTTTTTTTTTTTTTTTTTTTTTTTTTTTTTTTTTTTTTTTTTTTTTTATGCCTCCTTTTCTTTTATTTATTTTTTTCCTTTTCTTCCTGGTAAAGCCCACAGGTTCTGGCTCCACCTGGACCAATGAGAAATCATAAAGGATGAACAGACACCTAAAACATTTCTTTACTAATATTGATTTCTCTTTGTCTTGTGACTTCTCCATTTTTTTTTCTTCTTTCTTTTCTTCCTGATAAAGCCCACTGGACCTGGCACCACCTGGACCAAATAGAGATCATAGAGGGTGAACAGCCACATAAACACTTTCTTTATTATTATTGATTTCTCTTTGTCTTGTTACACTCTCCCTTTTTTCTTTCTTTCTTTTTTTTCTCTGTTAAAAGCCCTCAGGTCCAGGCTCCATCTGGACCAGTCAGGGATTATCAGCGGTGAACAGCCATGTAAACCCTTTCTTCTTATTATTATTATCGTTCTTATTTCTTTTTCAGTTTTTAGTTTAGTTTTGTTTTGTTTTGTTTTTTGTCTTTTGTTGTTTCTGCTAAAAGCCCACAGGCCCAGAATACAAACAGACAGCCCAAATAAAGGACACACCAAGAACAGCAAGTGGAGAAAATCTGGGAGATGGCAACACTGAACTCCACAAATCTCCTATCACAGAAGGGGTGCTCAACTGAGGCAAGGAAGCAAAGCTGGTTAACCCAAGGGAAAAATATAAATAAAATAAATATAAATATAAATAACTAAATAAATAAAAAGCAAACAAGAACAGATACCCAAAACGGAGAAAATAAAAATCAGTCCATGACCAAAAGGAAAGGATGAATCCCCAGAAAGGAGGGAAGATGGCGACAGAGTAGAGAGCAGTGCTGATGGTGTTCTTGAGTACCAAAACAGCTAGAGGACAGGATGGGGAGCGTGAGACGTCTTCAGGACCCTAGGAATTGGAACGGACAGCATCTCTTTGTCTTGTGACTTTCTCCCGTCTTCCCTTTTTTTTTTTTTTTCTTTCTTTCTTTCTTTCTCCTTTCTTTTCTCCCTGATAAAACCCACTGGTCCTAGCTCCACCTGGACCAAACAGAGATCATAAAGGGTGAACAGAAACCTAAACCTTTTCTTTATTAATATTGATTTCACTTTCTCTTGTGACTTTCTCCCTTTTTTTCTTTCTTTCCGTTTTTTATTTTTCCTCTGCTCAAAGCCCTCAGGTCCAGGCTCCATCTGGACCAGTCAGGGATTATTAAGGGTGAACAGATGGCTGTTCTTCTTATTATTATTATCATTTTTATTTCTTTTTTCCTCTTGCAATTTTTCTTTTTTTTTTTTTTTTTGTTTTGTTTGGTTTGGTTTGGTATTTTGTTTTTGGTTTTTTGTTTGTTTATTTTTGTTTTTGTTTTTTGTCTTTGTTTTTGTTTCTGCTACAAGCCCGCAGGCCCAGAATACAACCAGACAGCCCAAATAAAGGACACACCAAGAACAGCAAGTGGAGGAAATCTGGGAGACGGCAACACTGAACTCCACAAATCTCCTATCACAGAAGGGTGCTCAACTAAGGCAAGGAAGCAAAGCAGGTTAACCTAAGGAAAGAACAAAAATAAATAAATAAATAAGTAAGTAAAAAACAAGCAAGAACAGACACCCAAAATGGGGGAAAAAAGAATCAGTCCATCACCAAAAGGAAAGGAAGAATCCCCAGAAAGAACACAAAATGAAACAGAGGCACCTGGAATATCAGATAAGGAATTCAAAAGAATGATGATAGAGAAGCTCAGTGAGCTCAGCCACATCAAAGAAAACTGTAAACAGCTCCAGGAGAACTACAAACAACTCCAGGGAAATTATAAAGAACTCCAGGGAAATTACAAAGAACTCCAGGGAAGTTACAAGGAACTTACTGAGAACTACAACAGCATGAAAAAGGACATGGAAACTGTCAATAAGTGCCAGGAGGAAATGAAGAATACAATTTCTGAATTGAAGAACACAGTAGAAGGAATCAATAGTAGGCTAGAGGAAGCAGAGGACCGGATCAGCGAGTTGGAGGATAATGCACACAAATGCTCCAAGACAGTACAGGAGAATCAAAAAAGGCTGAATAAGACTGAAGAGGGGTTAAGAGAGCTGCAGGACAACATGAAATGTAACAACATCCGTATCATGGGGATACTAGAAGGAGAAGAGAAACAAGGAATGGAAAACCTGCTCAAAAAAGTCATGATAGAAAATTTCCCTAACATGATGAGTGAAAACATTAATCCAGTTAAGGAAGCACAGAGGGTCCCAATGAGGATCAACCCAAACAGACCAACACCAAGGCACATTATTATTAAAATGGCGAATTTCAAAGACAAAGAGAGAATCCTAAAGCATCAAGAGACAAAAGACAAATAACATACCAAGGGGCTCCAATAAGGTTATGAAATGATTATTCAACAGAAACAATTCAAGCCAGAAGGGAATGGCAAAAAGTACTTCAAGTCATGGTAAACAAAGGCCTGCAACCAAGAATACTCTACCCAGCAGGGCTCTCAATCAAGATAGAAGGAGAAATAAGGAGCTTCGCAGACAAAAGAAGACTGAAAGAATACATCTCTACCAAACCAGCATTGCAAGAAATGCTAAAGGGTCTGCTATAAAAAGAAGTAAACAAATAAAATGAAGAAACAGAGAAAGCCAAAGAGGAATACAGACACAAAGGGAGAAAATGGCAATGAATAAGTATCAATCAATAATAACCTTAAATGTAAATGGATTAAATGCACCAATCAAAA
>PVIW01018128.1:0-12369 GCA_004026585.1 Noctilio leporinus | reverse complement strand
GGTCTACTCATTGTATTCATATATTTGGTTCTGAAAAACCACTTTCTTTTTAGTCATAGGTTTATAAGCACAGATCAGCCAATCAGCCAAAACTCATCCCAAAGGGCTGTTTACTGGAACAGAGGCTTTTACTCCCATTCTGCCAGACAGAGCTCTGTAAGATCACACAAAACAAACTAGAAGACACATCATGAAGCCAGAAGATACCCCTTTATGAGACAGAGCTCTGTACACCTTAATTCCTGACCATCTAAGATGTGACCTAGGATAGTAATGTGAACCAGAAAGCACAGTGATTCAATTAAAAGTGAAGATGTCAGGAGATGCTGGAAGTCCAGGAGGAGAGTCCCCAATTGAAATCACTTGGCAGCTGTTAGGGAGTCTCCAAATCTGCACCCTAGGCTCCTTCTTCTCTCCAAGAAGCCAATGGGAGTCTCCATCAAATACATAGATTTAACTGAGAATCCCAAAGTTAGTCATAACATACTGTAGGGTTTGACAATATGAGTTTGATTCCTAATTCTGCTTTTTTACTAACTTTTCAACTTTAGCAAGTTAATCTCTAAGCTTCAACTTTTTGTCTGTAAAAATTGCTGATAATTGGAATTTATAGAGTTGTGAAATTAAATGATATATTATTAAACCTAAAAAAAAGTCCATACTACCCAAAGCAATGAAATCCCAATTAAAATACCAATAACATATTTCACAGATATAGAAAAAAGACTTCAAACATTTATGTAGATCCAAAAATGACCAGGAATGACCACAACAATCTTGAGAAAGAAGAATAAGGTAGAAGGAATCATAATACTGGACGTAAACTATGCTACAAGGATACTGTAATGAAAACAGTCTGGTACTGGCATAAGAATAGACATATAGATCAATGGAACAGAGTAGAGAACCCAGAAATAAACCCAGGACCCTATGGCCAATTAATTTTGGACAAAGAGGGAAGGAACATAAAATGGAGTAAAAACAGTCTCTTCAACAAATGGTGTTCAGAGAACTGGACAGCAATATGCAAAAAGATAAAACTAGACCACCAACTTACACCATACACCAGAATAAACTCGAGATGGATAAAGGACTTGAACATAAATAGTGCCACCATAAAAGTCCTGGAGAAAAATATAGGCACTAAAATTTTAGATAGTCTATGTAGAAATATGTTTACTGATATTTCACCAAGGGAAAAGGAAATAATGGAATAAACAAATGGGACTATATCAAAATGATAAGTTTCCGTTCACCTAAGAAAACACCAGCAAAATTTAAAGGGAACCAACTGTGTGGGAAAACATAATTGCCAATGATACCTCGGACAAGGGTTTGATATCCAAAATATATAAATAACTAATGCAACTCAACACCAGGGGGACAGACAGCCCAGTTATAAAATGGGCAAAGGACCTGAACAGACAACTTACTAAGGAAGACATACAAAGGGCCCAGAGGCATATGAAAGAATGTTCAACATCACTAGCCCTCAGAGAGATACAAATTAACACCACAGGAAGATACCATCTCACACGTGTCAGAATGGCAATCATCAACAAATCAACAAACAACAAGCATTGGCAAGGATGTGGGGAAAAGGGGACCTTGATGCACTGTTGGTGGGAATGCAGGCTGGTGCAGCCACTACGGAAAACACTATGGAGTTCCTTAAAAAACTAAAAATGGAACTGCCTTTTGATCCAGCAATTCCACTACTGGGACTATACCAGAAGAATCCTGAAACACCAATTCATAAGAACCTATGTACCATTATGTTCATAGCAGCACTATTTACAATAGCCAGCCCTGGAAACATTCTAAGTGCCCATCAGTGGATGATTGGATCATAAAAACTGGTAAATTTGCACAATGAAATACTACACAGCAGAAAGAAAGAAGGAGCTCCTACCCTTTGTAACAACATGGATGGAATTGGAAAGTATATGGCTTATTAGTGAAATAAGCCAGTCAGTGAAAGACGAATACCATATGATCTCGCCCATTACAGAACAATAATGAAGAAAACAAACAAACAAGCAAAACTGAACCAGATCCATGAATACAATGAATAGACCCTTCATTGGGCAGAGGGGAGGGGGATGAGGGGAGGAGGAAGGAGGCAGCAAAGAAGGGGAACAGTTTAGTCAAGGAACTAGCATGGAAGATTAATGGACATGGACAACATGTGGGATTAACTTTGTGGGGGAGTGGGTGGTTGGGGAAGGGGCCAGAAGGGAGTACATATGGGATGGATATAATACAATAACAATAAAATTAAATTAAAAAACATGCTTGTTATGAATTCGTTTTGCTTGTATGTGTCAAGACTTGTCTTGTGTCCTACCATGTGGTCTATCTTTGAGAATATTCCATGTGCATTTGACCAGAATGTATATTTTGCTTCTTTAGGGTGAAAAGTTTTTTAGATGTCAGTTAAGTTCAATTCATCTAGAGTTTTGTTCAATTCCACCATATCCTTGGTGTTTTTTTGCTTGGAAGATCTGTCCATTGTTGATAATAGGGCATTAAAATCTCCTACTATTAGTGTGTTGCTATCCTTATCCTTTTTTTTTTTATATATATATATTTTTTTGTTTGTTTGTTTGTTTTAATTTTATTGTTGTTGTATTACATCCATCCCTTTTTTTCTCCCCTCTGTCCCCCTTCCTTATCCTTCTTGAAGTCCTCCAAGATATTCCTTATATATTTGGGAGCTCCTATGTTGGGTGCATATAAGTTTACAAGGGTTGTATCTTCTTGATGGATTATTCACTTAAGTATTATGAAATGTCCTTCTTTGTCTCTTTTTATGACCTTCATCACAAAATCTACTTTGTCTCAAGTAAGTATTGCTACCCCGGCCTTTTATTCATGTCTATTATATATATATGTGTGTATATATGTGTATATATATATATATGTATATATATATATATATACATATATACACATAAATATATAAATATATTTCCATCCTTTTAATGTGTTTAATCTTTTGTCCTGATGTTGGTCTTGAAGGAAGTATATGAAATGACTAATGTAATTCTCTCTCTCTCCAACTCCTTGCAGGTGAAGACATGAACTTATGAAAGCCTTGAGATCTGCAGAAAAGGTCCCATTTGGTCAAAGCTATTCACTTCACCAGTAGCAAAAATGGACATGAATAGTCGGTCTGTGGCGAGCTTAGCTTTTCCTTTTAGTCTTACACTGGCCAGTGCATTGGTGTCACCAGAGACATCTGGTAGTTTCAGTGGGAAAAACAGGGGGCACTCTATATCCCACTAGCCAACTCCCGGAGCAAAGATTGGGGATGCCACTAGAAGCCCAAAAAGCTGTCTTTGTTCTCTCTCACGTTGCCAGAGATGTTGTTGTTCAGTGGGAAGGACATTGCATGCCATTAGTTGATTTCTGGAGCAAAGTCAGGGGATGCCCCTTGGAGCCCAGGAGTTAGTCTTTGTTTTCTTTTCCTAGGTGTGCCTTTGACCAGATAGGAAATCCAGCCTCTATCCCAACAGAGTACCCATTGGGATACATTCTTAAGAACTGGGACAAATTTGGCCTCTAAAGTCTCAAGAAAAAGAGGCTAATTTTATTGTGCAATACAGTATGGCCTCATTATAAGTTAGGAGACAAGGAGACATGGCCTGAAAATAAGAACAATAATTAAAACACCATACATCAATTACATCTATTCTGTTGGAGACTAGACAAGTGGTCAGAGATTCCCTATGTTCAAGCTTTCTTTGTATTATCTCATGTTCCATCTCTTTGTTCTGGGTCAAAGGAAACATTTGCTTCAGAGTCTACTGATGACATTCTAGATGACATCCTTAGTTCCACACCTATCTATCAGGGGGAGGCTAGCACACCTGTCTCTCAGGGGAAATCTAGCAGGTCTCAGAGCTCTAAGACCTCAACCCCTGAGTCAACAGCTAAAACTTCTCCACCCTATAGTCTCATATACCCAAAGTGACCAAAGGAAGAGGAATCCAGCCTAGCAAGGCATACTAGAAATGGGGCCTCATATCTCCCTGCCCCTTCTGGCCTCCTACCCTTAAGAAAAGTAGCAGGTGCAGAAGGCACTGCTGTAGTATGTACACCTTTCTCAATAGCAGACTTGCAGCAGTGCAAGGAGAGACTAGGAAGCTTCTCTGAGAATCTCTCATTCTTCATTAATAACTGCCATATCTTAATCCTTGCTTTTGATATGGCCTGGAAGGATCTGTATATAGTTTTGACTACATGTTGCTCTCCAGTAGAAAAACAACTAATTTGGGAAGGGGCCCTCACACATGCAGATCAATTACATGCTGAAGACCCTCATAATATGAGACCTGCATCTGAGACTATCCCAGATCATGAACCCAATTGGGACTATAATATTCCAGAGGGAACAGAAATAAATCCATCACGATATAGCGCTTATTAGCAGGAATGAGGGCCTGTATAAAAAATCCAGTAAATTATGATAAGGTAAAGGAAATAATACAAGGTAAAGAAGAGAACCCTGCCCTCTTCTGCAATAGGCTGGTAGAGGCCTTTCAGAAATATACTAATATAGACCCATCCTCTCCAGAAAGGAGAGTATTAATAGGGCAACATTTTATCACCCAGTCAACCCAGATATCTGTAAAAAGCTTCAGAAATTACAACTGGGACCGCAAACCCCTTTTGCACAACTAATGGATGTTGTCTTCTCAGTCTTTATCAATCGAGGTTCAGAGGAAAGACAGGCCAAGCTACTGCATTAACTATTAGTGGCAACATTGGCTATGGCTAGCTGTCTCAAGGTAACCCAGGAAAGTCACAAAGACATGAAGGGCACAAAGATAAAATGTTCTTTAAGTGCAAACTCCCTGGACCCTGGGCAAAGGAATGCACTAAGCCACTCCCAAGGCCATGTCCCAAGTGCAGAGGCACAAACCCTGATTCCTGGCACTGGAAGGCATACTGCCCTCATTCCCAGAGTGGAAGGAGGAAATCTCTTACAGCCATGGCACCCGGGGAGCAGGTTGGCCACAGCCTATACCAGCATCTTTATCTCTACTGAAGAACCCTGGGTGACTCTTGATGTGTCAGGTAAGAAAATTAATTTTCTTGTTGACACAGGGGCCACTTACTCTGTCCTCAACTCATGTTGGCCCTCTCTCCCCTAACTCTATTACTTGAGTTATATGGGGGTTGAAGGAAAAACTAGGACTTTTTTAAAAAAGATTTTATTCATTGTTTTTCAGAGAGAAGGGCAGGGAGGGAGGAAGAAAGGGAGAGAAGCATCAATGTATGATTGTTTTCACGTGCCTCCAGCTAAGGACCTGGTTGGAGACCTGGCTTGCACCCTGGTTATGTGCCCTCACTGGGGAATCGAAACAGTGACCTTTGAGTTTGCAGGCCTGCACCAATCCACTGTGCCACACCAGCCAGGGCTGCTAGGACTTGTTTTTACATGCATCCTGTCACTTCTTAATTTGACAGCCAAATTTTTAAGCATTTTTTCCTGATTATTCCACAATGTCCCATACCATTACTAGGACAAGACCTCTTGGCCAGACTAGGAGCTGTTCTGAAGTTTCAGGGGTTCCCAGATGAGGTCTTTATGATTATGTTAGCCCATAAAGACAAGAAGGAAAATAATATCCCAGAACAAATTTTACAAGGAATAGGTCCCTTAGTTTGGGATTCTGGAGTACCTGGAAGGGCCAGAACATCCCAACCAGTTCAAATCCACCTAAAGCTTTGGATAGCTTATCCTTACAAGAAGCAATATTCCATCAACTGGGCGGCATTGGAGGGTCTGCAGCCTGTCATAGAGAAGCTTATTACACATGAGCAGCTAGTACCCAGTCAACCCCTCTGCAATACTCAATACTCTCTGTTCTTAAGTCTATAAGGGAGTACCAGTTAGTCCAGGATTTAAGATTAATCAATGAGGCTGTCATCCCCTTACACCTCCTCTTGGCCAACTTTTGTACTATCCTCACCCGGTACCAGATTATACTCAGTAGTATACTGTCTTAGACTTAAAGAATGCCTTCTTTTGCATTCATGCCCACCCATATTCCCAATAGCTGTTCACATTTGAATGGATATATCCCAAAGCAATGGCCCATTAATAGTATACCTGGATGGTACTACCACAAGGGTTTAGAGACAGCCCCCATCTATTTGCAAGAGCATTAGGAAAAGATCTAAGAGATCTACAGTTGCAAGAAGGTTATGTGCCCTCACTTAGGAATTGAACCAGTCTTAGAATATGTAGATATCATCTCCATATTATAATCTGTAGCCCCTTGAAGCAAGCCTCCAATCACAAAACCATCCTAACTCTGAAATTCTTTGGAGGCCAGGGATATTGGGTCTCTAAGAAAAAGGCCCAAAAGGCCCAAATTTCCAAACAGAGTGTAAATTATTTAGGATAAATCCTGACTCCAGGATCGAGGTCACTGTCACCAGAGAGAATAAGGGCAATCACTGGGCTAACACCACCTACTACCAAATAGCAGCTCCATTTTTTCCTGGGAATGGATGGATTCTGCAGGATTTGTATCTTAAACTTTGGACTAATTGCAAAGCCTTTATATGAGGCAATTGAGTGGCCAGATAATGAACCCATTATATGGGGAAAGGAATGTGCTCAGGCTTTTAATAAAATCAAGCAGGCTCTAGTCAAGCCCCGAGCCCTAGGCATCCCTGACTTAAACAAACCTTTCTATTTATATATAGCACAGAAACAGGGACTAGCATTAGGAGTCTTATTCCAGTGACTGGGAAAGGAACCCTGATCTGTTGCATATTTCTCTAGGAAGCTGGACACTGTAGAAACCAGATGGCCTCCATGCCTCAGAGCAGTTGCAGCCACAGCCACAGCCATAGCCACATTAACCAAGGAGGCTGCAAGCTGACACTTAGGAAAAAAGCTAGAGGTTCTAACACCACATCAGGTCCAAGGTGTGTTAGAAATGAAAGGGCACCTCCGGTAAATAGGAAATAGGTTAACCAGGTATCAGGCTCTACTTTTAGACAACACCAAAGTAACCATAAAAACATGTAACACTTTAAATCCAGCCTCCCTAATGCCTTTAGGATCATCTCTGGACTTAGCTCATTCTTGTTCAGATATTATTAATCTTGCCTATTCCAGCAGGGCTGATTTATTGGATCAGCCCTCAGATAACCCTGATGAAGAGTGGTTCACTGATGGGAGCAGTTTTATACAAAATTGGCAATGGAAGGTGGGATATGCAGTAGTTAGTTTACATAGCACCATTGAGGCACAACTTATTCTACCCTTGATCTCAGCCCAAAAGGCAGGGATTATAGCTGTTACTCATGCTCTCATCCTAGGACAAGAAAATAGAATTAATACTTATACAGATTCCCAGTATGCCTTTCTTGTTTTACATGCTCATGCTATCATCTGGAAAGAAAGGGTGCTCCTTACTACAAGGAATTCCCCTATTAAACACAGACAGGAAATTTTAAATCTGTTGGAAGCAGTTAAACTCTCTAAGCAGGTAGCAGTAATACCCTGTAGGGGTCACCAAAAGAATATGTTCCCTATTACTAGAGGGAACAGCAAGTCAGACCAAGGGACTAGGAAGGCAGCTCAGAGGCCAATTGTTGAATTAGCATTGTTCCTATCTATCGACAGCACTAACTTGAAGTCTGATTACATGTCTGAGGAAAATTCTTGGGCTACAGAGCAAGGGAGTACCCAGGAGGGCCATGGATTTATATTGGCCAGAGACTCCTCCTTCCCCAGGCCTCTCAATGGAAGGTTTTAATGTCCCTACATGACTCCTTCCACATAGAAAGAAATGCTATTACACTGGTTAATAAATTATTCACAGGCAAAGGACTAACAACTACTACAAAGAATATTTGCCAAGCCTGCACTCTTTGTACCTATAATAACCCAGAGCAAAAGCCACCCCTGCCCCCATTGTTAGAGCCTGCTCAGTGGAAGGGAACTTATCCAGGAGAAGACTGGCAGATTGATTTTACCAAGATGCCATCCTGTAAAGAATATAGGTATCTACTAGTTCTAATAGATACCTTCACTAAATGGATTGAAGCCTTCCTGACCAGGATGGAGAAAGCCACAGAAGTAACAAAGCTCTGTCAGGAGGCTTCTGAGAGCTGGATTAAACTACTAACCATAGCCCTTATGAGAATCAGGAGGTCCCCTAAGACTAATATTAGGCTCAGTCCTTTTGAGGTGCTAGATGGCAGGACATACTTAACTTTGGATTTAATATTTAAAACTAAAACCCATCAAGTAGTATGTGCATATGTATATATGCACTTGGGGCAGGTACAAGAATGTTGCAGGAATATAGAAATACAATTTTAGTGAATATTCAAAGGACAAGAATTTTCCCTTCACACTTTATATTTTTCTCCCTACCTAATCCCTCCAGAATTTATCATTCTGAAGAAGTAAGTAATAAGGGTTTTTTTGGGCATAAAACCAATAAGACCAGTTACTTATAGTAGTTTTGTCAAGACTTCGACTGGAATGTCATGTCTGAAGAAGGCATGCCTGGGCTCTGGTCATCACCAAAAAGCACCGAGGAACTAGAGTTGACTTTTGAAGCTCATAAGAGCCCACAAGAAAGCCTGGTACCTTGGTTGGTTGCACAGTTCATGACAGTCTTTTCAGGGAGCGAAGGTTGCTTTCCTGAAAGATAGCTATAAAGAACCTCAAGGACTTGAGAGAAGCAGGTAGTATAGGCAAAGACAAATGGCAGGTGTTTGGCTCAGCTTTTGTGCCCTGAAGGGTAGACTAAAGAGTCAATCTAAAGGTTTTTCCTGTAAATTCCACCAAAGCAAACAAAGATTATATATAATCAATTACTTTGCTTTTATGTTTATGCAAACAGACAAAATGAAAACTAGAATTAATACAGTCCTTTTAATGACAATGAGGGTGCTCTTAGGGAGAAAAACCATGATTCATGGACAGTGGACTAGTACACCTAACAGTCTTCAAAATTTGTTTTCATTCAGAAGTTAAAACTAGGTTTATAACATCATCAAAGATACTCAACTTACAGGCAAGAAGGATATGCCAAATTGCCACTGTTTCAGCAAAGGCCTGGCAATGTTTTCACAGTATTACAGATTCAGAGGCTAATTTGTAGGTCATTATATAAATTAACCATTTTGCATAAATTTACTCATTACAGGATTGTCTATCCACCTGATGAGCTACTGCACATATTCCAGCTAGGATACTGAGTCTTATTGAAGACCTGGAAAACTCAAGGCCCTGAACAGCAGCTGGATGAACAATAGACAGCTCCCTATAATATCCTATAGAGAGCACATTCCTCTCTGAAGCTGCTGGGAATCAAGCCCTAAATTCAACACGGAGATTTACACCCATGATAATTAACTTAAGAACTAAAATTTTCTCTTTGGGATCAGAGGCTATTTGTGGTCATTTTTGGTTTCATATACATTTTTGAAGTATTTTTTCTAGATCTGTGAAAATATGTCATTGGTATTTTAACAGGGATTGCACTGAATCTATAAATGGCTTTGGGTGGTATGGACATTTTAATGATGTTAATTCTTCCCATCCATGAATATGGCATATGCTTTCATTTATCTGTATCTTCATTTCTTTCTTTCTTCAGTGTTCTGTAGTTTTCTGGGTAAAGGTCTTTTACCTCCTTGGTTAAGTTTATTCCTAAGTACTTTATTTTTCTTCTTGCTCTAGTAAATGAGATTTATTTTCTAGCATCTATCTGATATTTCATTGTTGGTATATAAAAATGCCTTTGACTTCTTGATATTGACATTATATCCAGCTATTTTGCTAAATTTGCCTATTAGGTAGAGCAGTATTTTGGTGAGGTTTATTGGGTTTTCTATGTACACTATCATGTCATCTGCAAAAGTTGCCAGTTTTACTTTCTCCTTTCCAATTTGGATGCCTTTGATTCCTTTTTCTTGCATGATTGCTATGGCTACAACTATCAAAGCAATTTTGAACAGAAGAGAGAGTGGACAGACTTGTATTGTTCTTGATCTTAGGGGGAAAGCTTTTAGTTTTTGCACATTGAATATGATTTTGGCTGTAGGTTTCTCACATGTGGTCTATATTATGTTGGGGTATGCTGCCTTTGTTCCCATTTTGCTGTTTTTATCATAAGTGGTTGCTGTACATTATCAAGTGCTTTTACAGCATCTATTGATACGATCATATGGTTTTTGTATTTCAATTTGTTGATGTGGTATATTACATTTATTGATTTGTGAATGTTGTACCATCTTTGCATCCCTGGGATGAATCCCATTTGTTCATGGTGTATGATCTTTTTAATGTATTGCTGGATCTGGATAGCCAATATTTTGTTCAGAATCTTAGCATGTATGTTCATCAGAGATATTGGCCTATGGTTTTCTTTCTTAGTTGTGTCTTGACCTGGTATTGGAATTAGAATAATATTAGCCTCATAGAAAGAGTTTGGGAGTCTTCCCTCTTCTTGGATTTTTTTGGAATAGGTTGAGATGGATAGGAGTTAGTTATTCTCTAACTGTTTTGTAGAATTCACCTGTATATCCATCTGGTCGGGGGCTTTTGTACTTTGGGAGATTTTGGATTACTTCTTCAATTTCAATAGTTGTTATTGGCCTATTCAGGATTTCTGCTTCTTCTGGATTCGGTTTTGGTAGATTATACCTTTCCAGAAATGTGTCCATTTCACCCAGGTTGTCATAATTCTTGTCATATAGTTGTTTGTAGTAAGTTCTGAAAATCTTGTATTTCTGAAATATCAGTTGTGGTATCTCCTCTGTCATTTCTAATTGTGTTTATTTGGGCCTCTCTCTCTTTTTCTTGATGAGTCTGGTTAAAGACTTGTCAATTTTGTTTAATTTTTTCAAAGAACCAGCTCTAGGACTTATTGATTCTTTGAATTGTAGTTTGAGTCTCTAAATTATTACTATGTTTTAATTTTTTTGTTGTTGTATTACATCCATCCCCTTTTTGCTCCCCTCTGTCACCCTTCCCACTCACCCATTCCCCCACAAAGTCAATCCCACCTGTTGTCCATGTCCATGGTTCCTTCATACTACTTTCTTATCTAAACTGCTCCCCTTCCTTGCCTCTTTGAGTCTCTAAGTTATTTAGTTGTGCTATGATCTTGATGATTTCCTTCCTACTACTTACTCTGGGTTTTCTTTGTTGTTGCTTCTCTAGTTCTTGCAGCTTTATGGTTAGGTTGTTTTTATAAACTTCTTGTGACCTTTTTTCAGGTAGGCCTGTATTGCTATGAATTTCCCTCTGAGCAATGCCTTTGCTGTGTCCCATAGGTTTTGGACTGTTGTGTGTTCATTGTCATTTGTTTCCACAAACTTTTTTGATTTCATCCTTGATCTCATTGTTAACCCATTCATTAATTAAAAGCATGTTATTCAGTCTCCATGAGTGAACAGCACAGTGGCAGCACCAGCCTCCATTCCCAACAACAGTGTATGAGGGTTCCCTTTGGCCCGCATCCTCGCCAACACTTGTTGTTTGTTGATTTGCTGATGATTGCCATTCTGACAGGTGTGAGGTGGTATCTTATCGTGGCTTTAATTTGCATCTCTCTGATGACTAGCGATGTTGAGCATTCTTTCATATGCCTCTAGGTCCTTTGTATATCTTCCTCAGTGAGTTGTCTGTTCAAGTCCTTTGCCCATTTTTTAATTGGGCTGTCTGTCTCCCTGGTGTTGAGTTGCATTAGTTCTTTATGTATTTTGGAGATCAGGCCCTTGTCTGAGGTATCATTGGCAATTATGTTTTCCCATACAGTTGGTTCCCTTTGAATTTTGCTGATATTTTCTTTAGCTGAACAGAAACTTTTTAATTTGATATAGTCCCGTTTGTTGATTCGTTCTTTGATTTCCTTTGCCCTTGGTGGAGTATCAGTAAACATATTTTTGTGTAGGATATTCAAAGGTTTACTGCCTCTATTTTTCTCCAGGACCTTTATGGTGGCACTGCTTATGTTTCAATCTTTTACCCATCTTGAGTTTATTCTGGTGTATGGTGTAAGTTGGTGGTCTAGTTTTATCTTTTTGGATGTTGCTGTCCAATTCTCCCAACACCATTTGTTGAAGAGACTGTTTTTGCTCCATTGGATGTTCCTTCCCCCTTTGTCAAATATTAGTTGACGATAGAGTCCTGGGTTAATTTCTGGGCTCTCTATTCTGTTCCATTGATCTATATGTCTATTCTTATGCCAGTACCATGCTGTTTTGATGACAGTAGCCTTGTAGTATTGTTTGAAGTCCGGTATTGTGATTCCTCCTACCTTGTTCTTCTTTCTCAAGATTGTGGTGGCTATTCGTGGGTGTTTTTGGCTCCATATAAAT
>PVIW01018127.1:0-12373 GCA_004026585.1 Noctilio leporinus | reverse complement strand
ATTTCCCTCATAAGTGGAATCTAATGAACAAACTGAACAAGCTAAATGACAGACTCACAGAGAGCAGGTGAACAGCTCTCAGAAGGGTGGTTAGGGGTGGAGAGGTGGAGAAAAAGGCAAAGGATTCATGGCCATGGACACTCGTGTGGTGATTGCCAGTGGTGGGAAGTGGTGTGCAAGGGGATGTAAGGGAAATAAACGATAAAGAGAATAAAAATAAATAAATAAATAACAGAACATAAAACAAAATTACTCCCTCGCAAGAGAAAAATTCTCCCATAAAAACTGGACTTTCCCTGTGAGCACTTCATTGTTACTTTGTGTTTGGATAATAGCTACCCTGGACTGTACTAAGCTCCATGAAGTTGAAGGCCATATATTTGTTAATTAATTAGAAAATGTATCCAACAATATCTTCTGTGTATCTATAATACTCTAAATTGCCCTGGCTGGTGTCACAGTGGATAAGGTGCTGGCCTGCAAACCCAAGGGTTGCTGGTTTGATTCCCAGCCAGGGCACATAACCAGGTTGCAAGCCAGGTCTCCAGCCAGGTCCATAGCTGGAGGCAGGTGAAAGGCAACCATACATTGATGTCTCTCTCCCTCTCTCCCTCTCTTCCTTCCCCTTTGTATAAAAATAATAAATAAAATTTTAAAATATTAAAAAAATATTCTAAATCTTATGCTAGTTACTAGTGACACAAATCTGTGGAAAATCAACACTGCCCCTATCCTCTTGGCATATGCAGTGCAGAGGAGTAGAATCTAGAAGTAAATTAAATAAACATTTCTGTACACTGTGACATGTGCTATGAAAGAAAATTGTAGAGTTGTATTTGGTTTGTGATTTGACTCTCTTTACCAAGCATCAGGTCTGACATATAATTGGTACTAAATAAACATTTTCACTGACTGAATTAATAGCCTGTCTCTTTCCCAGACAAATGTCTAATTTTCCTTCAGATTGAGGGAAGCATTTTGATGCATATCCTTGAACTGAAATGAGTTTAAATGCCTCTACTAATTCCAGGAAAGTTTCTGAGCAGTAACAGGGACATCAGTACACCTTTCTTGGACATGTTTTATAAGGAAATTAGGCTTTCCAAACCAGCCTTTACAGCTTAAGATGAAAGATATTATTAGTTAAATGTGTGCAATAATTAACACATTTCTGATATGATTGGGTTGCACTTTTCTTTCATTTCTATACAGTTGTGGGACCCATACAAAACTATGGTAGTTTTATATGGCTCAAAGAATAGTTTTCATAGTTTTAGTTGTAGTATATGTTTATACATGAAATGTGTGCATATATATATATATATATTCCATTGCTGATCACTGTTGTAGTATATGTTTATACATGAAATGTGTGCATATATATATATATATATATATTCTATTGCTGATCACTGTCTTGGCTTCTTTTCTGCTGTTGTGCTCCAGCAGAGCCATACTCGTGTTTTATGTGACAGTCTGGGGATTGGTGGCTGTGTGAGTGTTTGCTATTCAATATTTTTAATACCACTCATGCTTAATGTATATCATCTTTGCCTTAGAATCTTTATTCACCATCATTTCAAATAACAGGATTGTTTCTATTAGAAAACAAACCCTGATTTTTATAATGTAGGGATCTATGACAGGTTTTCTGGGAAGTACTGTGGCAAAAAACAAACAAACAAAAACACAGCTGACTATGCGAGTGGGTAAAGAATGTGTAGAGAAAAACGTGTTTTATCCACCCCAAGGTAAATATATGTTCAGAAACATGCATTTATACGTATATGTAGCTGTCATGCAGATCATCCTAATTACATCTAGAACTTTTCAATGCTAATATCCAAGAGTAGGGAGTAAATAGAAATACAAAGGAAAAAGAGGGCTTTAGACTATTTTTGTAGTTCTAAATGAAAACAGTGTACCCCGCTACCCTAAAAATCAAAACATCAAGATTTGCCTACCTGGTAGATCTTGCTCCCTCATTCTCCCATGGGAGGACAAGATACAGTACCAGGGAGGGACAGAGCATACACTACCTGCTCCATCTTGCTGAGAAAACAATCGATGTAGTCTCGAGGGTTACTCTCATCCAGGGATTCCTGATGTTCCTTCACTTTTTCCAGAATGAACTGTTTAAGATCTTCATGTTTTTTTAAAAATGAGTTGTGCTTTCCAGGGAGATGCTTTATGAATTTTGGCCATAGATTGTAAATCTAAAAATGGAGAGGAGGGAGGAATGTGCTGGAAATTTAGTTTGTAAAGAAGAAGCAGAGTTTCTAAATGGAGTGCCTAACTTTCTCTGTGCTCTGGTCAGGCAGGATCCCTTCTTCTTACTTCTAAGCAGAAAAGAAGGGAGGGTGATCATCCCATACAAGAGAGTGGCCCCCACCCACCTCCTTCCTCATACCAGCCTTGACCAACCCCAGACGCATATGGGGGACATAGCACAGGGGCTTTAAAAGAAACATAGGCAACTGGGAATGTTTTGCCCTCTTGTGTGTGAGTAGACTGACAGAGGGTGACCTTCCTGTGATGCTAGGATAACTGTCACTGTGACAAGGAATCCTGATGCTGGCACGTTGTTCCTGAAGTGGCCTTCTACCAGCCTGAAAGCTACCAGTGGGCCAATGAGATCCACTGCCAGTGCAGGAGCAGCCTAGCCTTACCTGGATCCAGACAGAGGTCAGTTCCCTAGAATTAGAACTTAACACATCCATGAGGTGAAGGAACTTCTCACTGTGGTACTGAAAACACTCCTTGAAGAGCCTGGAACAGATCATGTTGCAGGCAGCACAGGAGAAGATGAAATCAGGATCAAAGGGCTGAGCTGATGTGAGAAAGGAACAACCCTCAACATTTAGAATTTTCATCAGGGATCCCATCTTCTTCCTCCTCAGATTTATGCAGTTTATTTCCTCTAAACTTCCCCAAATTAAGATGAAAACACCTTCTAATAATACTGATACTGGATAGCATTGCACTATGCTACTCATTACATTGATTATGCTACTATATGAATACTTCAATAGTCCTAAGAGCAACAGGGGACATTATAGATCATTTACTACATGCTGGATACTGTATAACTGTCTTGCAAATTATATTATTTAACTCTCATTATGGGGTTTGATTTTTAGCCTCATTTTTCAGATGTGGAAACTGCATCTTAGAGAAGTTAACAAACTTGGCCCAATTTACATAACCAGCAAGTGCTGAAGTTGGGAAATGAGTCCAAACCAAAGGATTGGAGAGTCCTCGCTACAAGCATCATTTTTTTCCCACCTCATTTTTCCTGAGCCAGCTCCCTGATTAATAGAGCAAGTGGTCAGACCACAGAATGATCCCCAGGGAGGAGTTCTGACTGGGGTGGTGTGTGCAGGAAATCCCTTTGCCTCCAAAGGGATGCCCATGGCATTCACCCTCGGTTTTTCTGAGCTCCTCTACCAGGCAATGGGCTTCCTCCTGGATCTTCTCCTAATGCTCCTCTTTTCCATCCCAAAGTTCCTCAGGGTCATGAGGGAGAAGCGCTTCACTTGCTTCCACCTCTCTCCATTGCTGAAAGCGATTTCTAGGAAAGGAAACAAGGAGCAGGGG
Source organism: Noctilio leporinus (assembly GCA_004026585.1). Lineage (NCBI taxonomy): Eukaryota > Metazoa > Chordata > Mammalia > Chiroptera > Noctilionidae > Noctilio > Noctilio leporinus. The sequence goes on along the minus strand of PVIW01018127.1, from coordinate 8,776 downwards.
AGTATTTTGTATGATGGGGTCAGATTTCCCCTACAGCTGCTCAGGTTTCTTCCCTCAACTGTTTGCAGTGCCTCTGAGCAGGGATTTGGCAAATGGCAATGTAAGAGACCAACCTATTTTGGAGTTTGTGTGAAATATTTGTCACAAAGAAAAGGAAACCATGATCTGGTCAACTGGGGGCAGAGATGATGGAATGAGGAAAGGAGGGGAATCATTCCCAAGTCTGGGAAGCCCTCCGTCTCCTTGTGTTAAAAACTGATGACAAGTGGCATGTGCTCTCACACACCCCTTTCCTGAGGGTCTTTTTACACACTTCATTCTCCTCTAACTATGGTTTAGTTCTAGCTGTGATTTTTTTTTTCTATGAGAAGATAAGTAAAACGAATCATTATGTGATTCATGATTCTATTCACCTGTGAATTTACTACAATGAATGTTACCCTTCTCTGAATCAGAAGACACAAAGAAGCAAAGGTACCCAGTATGTTCCACACGAACAAACACTTTTTAATTTCTTTTCTGTACAGAACCAGTTACTTATTCTGGATTTCCTATTGTTCTTCATGCACCAGCCCTTTGTCAGCATGTTGTATCATCTCAAAAGTCAATGACAAATTTGTAGCTGTTAACTATCATGTAAATGATCTCCCTAAGACTAGAACATCACAGTAAACAAATACCTGCCCTGCTTGCTTTTCGGTGGATTGGGTGGGGTGTGAGAGGCAACCAACAGATGTTCCTATCCTTCTCTTTCTTCCTACCTTCTCTCTCCCTACCAAAATTTTTTTAAAAACACTTTCCTATATAAAAATTATGAATCCCAAATCATAGTCTGTGACTATCACGGAGGATCAACAAAAGCTTCTAGAACTATTGACTAGGAGCAGAGTGGTACTAATACTTTAAATTTGTAACTATTTTCTGAGTTAGACAAAGTTTGATAAAATGGGGATTAATTGTTAATAAAAGAAATGCAGGGCAAAATGGAGTCACTTTTGCCAAGCCTCGTCACCAAACCTAAACTTAATAACTAACCTAACTGCTGTTTCAACCTCTCCCAGGAGTCAAATTTAAACTAATTAATCTGGACTTTCCTGATCTATACCAGAGAGGTAATCCACATGATCAAATTCCTGCTATTCGTTTTCCTCTGAAGCTGGAGGACCTGACCTAAAAATCATTCTTTCCTTTTGCTAAGAACTTCCCTGCCACACCCTCTGCCTATTAAAACCTTCCATTTTGCATAACCCCTCGGAGGTCCTTCTAGTTGGTAAATGGGATGCTCTCCAATCCATGAATAGCTTCAAAAAATCAACTAGAAATTCAAATTTACTCAATTGAATTTTGTTCTTTAACAGGATTTAGTTTCTATTTCTTCATGACTTGCGGTTTTACAATCTCAAGTGGTTTAGAAAAGACATTCAGGCTCTTCAAAGGGCTCTGTGTGTGTGTGTGTGTGTGTGTGTGTGTGTGTGTGTGTGTGTCTGTAATCCTTGGTATGTGTAAAGCATACCTAACATGCTAATATATGTAATGCATACCTAAGTTCTGAAACATAATAAAATAAGTTATCTGTGAGACAATATCTGTGAGCCTATCATTCAATTGGGGAACTAGAGTCTCACTAGCACCATTGTGGCTCCCTCTGTGCCACCTCCCTGACCCCCTCCCCTCCATGCACCAAACAGGAAGTGATGGAAAACACAGTAATTTCTATACCTAGTCATTTGTCCATCTTTGCTGCAGTCTTCCTACCATGTGAAACAACACCCTAGAAATACTTTTCCAGTTCCCTAAGTCCTAAGACTTCTGAGGAAAAACTTATTTTGAAAGTGTCCCAGATTGTTTTCATTGTGATAGTTTTTGCATATTTAGTTTATAAGGAACTAGGTCTCTGTTTTTGTTTTTGTTTTTGTTTTTGTTTTTTTCAATTCTCACCTGAGGACACATTTGAAAGGATGCCAATTTTTAAGAAAATTTTATTAATTTATTTGTAGAAAAAGAAGAAGAGAGGGAGAAAGACAGAGAGAGAAACCTCAACCTGAGGTTGCCTCTCACAGGCCTATAACTGGAGACCTGGCCTGCAACTCCGGCATGCACCCTGACTTGGGAATCGAACAGACACTGGTGAGTCTTTTGTTTGCAGACTGGAGCTCAATCCACTGAGCCACATCAGGCAGGGCCTGAGGCCACTTTCGTATTGCTTTTAGAAACAGGAAGGGAGAGAGAGACATTTGGGTGGGTGCAAGGAAGAAGCAATGATTGGTGGCCTCCCATAGGCACCTGGACCTGGGGTCCTACACACCCAGGACCAACTTAGGTGTGTGCCCTGACTGAGAATCAAACCTGCAGCCTTTCAGTTACTGGATGACATTCCAACCAACTGAGCCCCAGGGGCCAGAGCTGGACTACTTTTGATGTTTATCTCAATAGAGCTATTAGAGCATCTGTTATATAATAAAAGAATGTGTTTAGTCCTTGTCCCTCTGGTTTCTGGGAGGAAACTTATAAACCCTTGGATTTTTCCCTAGTATTAGAAGAGAATTTGTTATTCAGGGTGAGCCCCTGGGATTTCACCTGAGTTTATGATATTGAGGTGACTCATGGTGGGTCTGTAGGCAGTTTAGAGGGGGAAGGGGGGCTGCTGGCTATACTTGAAAAATCAGCTATGGATTTAGAGGGTTGGGACTTTGTGCCTAAGGATATCAACTGATTTCTCAAACTTCAGGGAATTGAGGGAGCTAGAGAGCGAGTTCACTCATGTGATAAATGAATGAATCAATCCATTGTACCCCAATAATAAAAACTAGACACCAAAGCTCAAGTGAGCTTACTGGTGGGTGAACATATTAATGTGCCAAGGGGGCAACATATTCTGATTCCTGGGGACAGGACACAGAAGCTCTGCATTGGGGATCCCTCAAACCTTGCCATTTGTGTCTCTTCACTGGCATCCTTTGTATAATAAAACTAATTATAAGTTAGCACCTTCCTGAGTTCTGTGAATAATTCTACCAACTGTTAAACCTGAGGAAGTCATGGGAACCCCTGATTTTTTCTCAGGTTGGTCACAAGCATGAATGGTCTGGGAATGCCAGGGCCTAGGGCTGGCATCTGAAGTAAAGGTAGTGCTGTTGGTGATGATGACCTTAACGTATTGAGTCTGCACTAACTCTGGGCAATAGCATCAAAATTATGTTGCAGGTGCTTGGTGCAAAGCAGACATTTATTAAATTAGTCTCATTCTTTGTTAACCTATACTTTGATTTGAAACATACCATATCCTTTTTGGACATCGGAAAGAATTGGAATAAGTTCCCTAACAAGGAATATATCACCCTGGTCGATCAGAGCTTCCTTTATCACCTCATATCCATGTAAGACCACCACAGGCTTGGGTCCAAGGTACACCGTGTAGACAGGGCCATACTCTTGGGCTAACTGGGAAAAGATTCAAGCAGCTGTGTAAATGTTAATGCAAAATCTCTCCATTGGAGGCTTGGGTAGAAATTGAGTAATAATTTACAAATTAGCCTTGACCCCATCCATTCCATTTTAGAGATTTAACCTGGGATATAGTTAAAGATTCATTCTTTTCTTCACTTACAATATGTGATCATTAAGCAAATATTCACTAAGCACCTGTACTATATCAGACACTGTGCACAGCCCAGGAGCCCCCATGGAACTTAGAGTCTAGTGAAAGTGACAGGCAGTTAACAACCAAACAGACTACATTTGCAATACAGATAGGGCAGAATCCTATGAAAGTGACAAAGAGTGTACTGTGTTGGATGATAATGGGGAAACAATAAAATAGAGAGGTCAGGAATCTATAAGGAGATGAGAGTTTAAGTTCACCTAAACTTGAGAAGGAAGCAGCCAGGACAAGGGCTTGTGGGGGGAGGGCTTGCTAAGCAGGCATAAAATGGAAGAAACCTGTATATTTAAGATAGCATTGTCCCAGGAGGAAAAATAGAATATAAAAACAGCCAACAATTGCAGCATGGCTTTTGAAAACAATTTTCCTCTCTACAACTTTGAATACGTTAGATGCCACATGCATGAGAGATCATGCCGTATTTGTCTTTCTGTGTCCGACTTACATGACTTAGGGCACTGTCTTCCAGATTCATCCACATTGTTGTGAATAGCAGGATTTCCTTCTCTTTTTAAGGCCAAATGGCATTCCAGTGTGTGTGAGAGAGAATCGGTAAATAAACATCCTCCCTCTTCTATATTTATCTATTGATGGACATTTAGCTTGTCCTGGTGAATATGTCCTTGGGCAATGGTGCCCCGGTGATAATTTCTTGTCCCATTTTTGCAAAGGAATGAATGTCCACCATTCAAACAGCAGAGCTGGGTTATATCAGAGCAAGATGCTGGGGAGGGGAATGAGGATTACATGTCCCAGAGTTCAGCTAGTGTAAAGTATTAGTAATAAAAATAATCATATAAAAGAATACTTTGACACATTTTTACACATGCTAGACTTGCCTTTTGGTGAGTGTCCTATGCCGAGAGGATTGGAAGCCTTTCAATTAAAGTATGTTCTGATTCCAGAATGTTCTCAGACTATAAAAGCCAAACCTATCTCTCAGGTCTCGTCAACATACCTCACTACCTGCTCTAGAGTCATCCAATCCAGAAAGAAAGAGGTTATCTGTCTGGCAGTATAGAGATGGGACACCCTATAATGCCTCAGTGTGAGTCAAACTGAGAAAGACTGAGGTTAGACAGCCAGCCTGCAGTGGTCTCAGGTGCGAGCTGGAAGGTGACCCCTTGTGTGGGGGTGACCAGCCCCAGAATGAAACCCCCTTACCTTGCAGAGAGACGCAGAAATGTTCTTCAAGTTTAGAGGCATCAGATTCCCAATGATGGGAAGAGGAGTTGGGCCTGGAGGGAGCCTTTTTATTTTGTGACTTTCTTTTCACACCAAAAGGAGAACCAGGCAAATGACACAAATTATAAGAGCAGAATCAGTAATTTCCAGCAGCTCCATCTCAGCTACTCAATGTTAGAAATGTTCAAGTTCTTGTGAGAAATCAAAGTCACTTTCAGGGGCGTGGCTTGCCAGCCCTTGGGTTAAAAAGAAAGGAAGGAATTTGGTTTTGGCTTTATTTCATGTGCTAAAACTTGAAGCTTGGAATTAAGAAAGACTCATGTTTTCTACCTTTCATTCCGCTAATTTTGAATTTCTAAGCAGCTCCATTGTATGTGCTTTTCCTCTTTTAGCACTAATGATTCATTCATGATAAAGATGCATTTTAGTTTTCATAACTCTCTGAAACTGCTCAAATAATTAAATTCACAAATTTGAAAAAGATAGATCATTTATTCTGAAATCTTTTTGGCAAAACAGGTGTGACTCTTCCACCTCAAACATAATTTTTCTTCATGTTTCTCATTAATCTGGTCTACTGTGTGTATCAATAGATGAATGGATAAGAGGAACATAATAAAACAAATATATTTATTTTATATATCTATAAATATAGATATATAATAAAATATTCTTCTTTTAAGAAGGAATGAAGTTGTAATATTTTCTACAACATCAGTGAACCCTGAAGACATGATACTAAGTGAAATGAGCCAGGGGCAAAATAGAGGAGGTTCATTTCTGGACATGGAAAGTACACCAGGTACCTGGGAGAGGAAAAGGTTGGATGTTAATGTTTAATGAGTACAGAGTCCATGTAATGAAAAAGTTCAGGAAATGGATAATGATGATGATTGCACAAAATGGTGGAGGTATTCAATACCACTGAACTACACATATTAAAACTGTTAAAGCCCTGGCTGGTGGCATAGAGGATAAGGTGCCAGCCTGCGAACCCAAAGGTCACTGGGTCAATTCCCCAGTCAGGGCACATAATCAGGTTGCAAGCCAGGTCTCCAGCCAAGTCAATAGCTGAAGGCAGGTGAAAAACAACCATACATTAATCTCTCTTTCCTTCTCTGCCTCCCTCCTTTCCCCTCTTTTAAAGAATAATAAATAAAATCTTAAAAAAAAAACTATTTAAATAGCAAATTGTATACATATTATACCACAATAAATAAAACAAAAACACTCACTATTTGAAAAATAGTGGTATTTGAAAAATGTTCTCACTTTTATTTGCATTTAAGATAATTAATGATCTTATTGATTTATTCTTTGAGGTAAATCTTCCTATGAACAGTAATGGCTATATTATTTTGTGGGGATTTTTACTGTAACAAATCTGGTTTTCCAGTAATTCCTTTAGCAAACATTAAATATGTATTAAGCACAAATATTCTTTAAATTTTTATAAAGATTTTCCTTATTATTTTTAGAGAGAAGGGAAGGGAGAGAGGCAAAGAGAGAGAGAAGCGTCAATGTATGGTTGCTTTTCACCTGCCTCCAGCTACAGACCTGGCTGGAGACCTGGTTTGCAACCTGGTTATGTGCCCTGGCTCATAATCGAACCAGTGACTTTCGGTTTGCAGGTCAGTGCCTTATCCACTGTGCCACCAGCCAGGGCTCTTTAAATGGTTTTAAACTGGATTTTTTTTCACTGATTTGAGACCCATCTCCCTGTATTTCTCACAACAGACTATATCCATTTCAAAAAAAAAAAAAAATGCTTGTGAGACTGCATTCATGTGTCCATTAGCCTTAGCACTTGTAAACTTGGATGGAGCCACAGCCAGTGATGGATTTGCACATGAAGAACCCAGGCATAGGTAATAGGTCCTTAAACTATTACCTGTAGTCCTATAGTCCTTCTAGCACCTTCTGTGGAAACAGGGTGCACTGGTGCTTCTGCTAAGTTATTTCCAAGTATTCATTCACAAATATTTGAGAATGAGGTCAATTATTGACTTGGAAATGCTTCAACAACACTGGAATATTGTTTCAGATGTTGAAAGCTGGTAAATCAATATGGTGAAATGTGGAAAACAAGTTGGGAAAGAGCAGATTTAAAATGATGTCAACAAATCATTCCCTTAATTAAAAATTTGGAAAGAATGTTTTATTTGTTTTTCTAATGGACTTTTCCCTTCATTGTTAAGCTTTTATGTTTTTAGAGTTGTTTTAGGTTTATGGCAAAATTGAGTGTAAGATACAAAGAATTCCCATGTGCCCTCCACCCCACCTTAAAATACTGCACCAGAGTGGTCAGTTCTTACATTCAATGAACCAGCACTGACACATATGAACCTAAGTCCATAGCTGACATTACTGTTCACCCTTCGTGTTGTATATTCAATGGGTTTCGACAAATGTACAATGACATGGAAGCACCATTAGAGTATCATACAGAATATTTTCACTGCCCTAAAGCATCCCCAGTACTCTACCTATTCATTCTTCCCTCCCCTCCCCACCACCTGGCAACTACTGATCTGTTTATTGTCTTCATACTTTTGCTTTTCCAAAATGTCACAGAGTTGGAATTTTACAGCATATAGCCTCTTCACATTGGCTTCTTTCACTTAGTACTATGCATTTAAAGTTTCTCTTGGTGAAGTATCTGTATACATATTTTTGCGTAGCATATCCAAAAGTTTACTGCCTATATTTTTCTCCAGGACCTTTATGGTGGCACTGCTTATGTTTAAATCCTTTATCCATCTTGAGTTTATTTTGGTGTATGGTGTAAGTTGGTGGTCTAGTTTTATCTTTTTGCATGTTGCAGACCAGTTCTCCCAACACCATTTGTTGAAGAGACTGTTTTTATTCCATTTGATGTTCCTTCCCTCTTTGTCAAATATTAGTTGACCATAGAGTCCTGGGTTAATTTCTGGGCTCTCTATTCTGTTCCATTGATCTATATGTCTATTCTTATGCCAGTACCAGGCTGTTTTGATGACAGTAGCCTTATAGTATTGTTTGAAGTCTGGTATTGTGATTCCTCCTACCTTGTTCTTCTTTCTCAAGATTGCTGTGGCTATTCGTGGGCATTTTTGTCTCCATATAAATTTTTGAAGCATTTTTTCTATTTCTGTGAAGTCTGTCATTGGTATTTTAATTGGGATTGCATTGAATATGTGGATTGCTTTGGGTAGTATGGACATTTTAATGATGTTAATTCTTCCCATCTACAAACATGGTATATGGTTCCATTTATTTGTGTCTTCCTTGATTTCTTTCTTCTTTGTTCTGTAGTTTTCTGAGTACAGGTCTTTTACCTCCTTAGTTAAGTTGATTCCTAGGTACTTTATTTTTCTTGTTGCTATGGTAAATGGGATTTGTTTTTTCACATCTATTCCTGTTGTTTCATTATTGGTATACAGAAATGCTTTTGATTTCTGGATATTGACTTTATATCCAGCTATTTTGCTAAATTTGCATATTAGGTTGAGTAAGCTTTTGGTGGATCCCATCAGGTTTTGTATGTAAACTATCATATCATCTGCAAATAATGACAGTTTGACTTCCTCCTTTCCTATTTGGATACCTTTGATTCCTTTTTCTTCTCTGATGGCTATAGCTAGAACTTCCAAGACAATGTTGAATAGAAGTGGAGAAAGTGGACAGCCTTGTCTTGTTCCTGATCTTAAGGGGAAAGCTTTCAGTTTTTGTCCATTAAGTATGATGTTGGTTTCAGGTTTCTCATAGATGGCCTTTATGATGTTGAGGTATGCTCCCTCTATTCCCATTTTGCTGAGGGTTTTTATCATAAATGGTTGCTGCACTTTATCAAATGCTTTTTCAGCATCTATTGATATGATCATATGGTTTTTCTCTTTCAATTTGTTGATGTGGTGTATTACATTGATTGATTTTCGAATGTTGTACCAT
>PVIW01018126.1:0-12378 GCA_004026585.1 Noctilio leporinus | reverse complement strand
AAAGAAGGAACTTGTACCCTTTGCAACAACATGGATGGAACTGGAGAGTATTATGCTTAGTGAAATAAGCCAGTCAGTGAAGGACAAATATCATATGATCTCACCCATTACAGGACAATAATGAGCAAAACTAACAACAAGCAAAACAGAACCAAGTATATGAATACAAGGAATAGGCCTTCAGTGGTCAGGGGGAAAGAGGTTGAGGGGAGGGGGGAGGCAGAGGCAGGGAAGGGGAGCAGCTTAGACAAGAACCTAGTATAAAGGAACCATGGACATGGACAACATGACTTTGGGGGTGGATGGGTGGGTGGGGAGGGGGACGGAGGGGAGCAAAAAAGCGATGGATGTAATACAACAACAATAAAAAAAACTGGAAAAAAATAATAATACAATGCCTCAGCTTTCATTTACCGTAACAGTGCTCATTGCCTAGCCTCCTTTGCAGCTAGGAATGGACACATGTGTCTGGTCAATGGAGTGTGCACAGAAGCCACTGCTAAGTTATACCCTTAAAAAAAGAATGGATAAATGTAATACAACAATAAATTCATTAAAAAAAAGAAGAAGAAGAAGAAAAACTGTCCCAGTTGTGCTCCATGAAGTGATCTCTCCCTACTATGTGCCAGGCACTCTGCCAGGTCCTGGGGATGGAGCTCAGAATTTTTGCTGATATGTTTAGAGTTTTCTAAACAGAAGTTCTCAAAAAAGCTTGTCCTCCATCTTTCCATGAATACATCAGAACTGCACATTTATGGAGGAGCAAGAGAAGCTGAAATGATTGCAAAGAAATGAACTATCCTTCAAATGTGTCCTAGTCTTTTGCAAATCCAGAGATGCATCTAAAGGCAATGAAAATTGTTATGCTGGTGGCCAATATGTTGAGGAAGACCGGCAAATTCCAGCCAGAGCTAATTTCTTGTCTTTAACTTTCTTCACGTAACTTTCAACCTCTCTCAGCCTCAATTTCTTGCCTAGCTAATGAAGTGAGGATTTAATAAAATGAAATAATGAGAGTAATATGCCTCTTGTAGGGCATGGCATGTGGAAGACGCGCAATAAAATTACAGCTTATTCCAAAGTGAGAGCAAGACTGTTTAGACTAATTCCAGGTATACTTTAATTTTTCATGCTTTACCTCTGTGCTAGGAAATTAATAGCATTATTATCTCCATTTTGCTAATAAAACCTAAAATTTCAGAACTGTGATGTGGATCATGAATTCAAACCCAAAGCCACCTAAAACTAAATTTGTTTTCCTAATGATGCATTCTTAATGATACTTTAGCCTTGGGAGGGAAAAATACCTGAAAAGGGCTGTTTGTTACCTGATCTACACCTATAATATTTTCCTTTTGATGTTGTGCTTCATTATCACTTCAACTTTCTTAACATCATTTTATTAGGCAAGAGTTAACAACTGTATCTGTGACAAAATGCTATAGTTCTCACCACCCCCTTTTATCTTGCACTTAGTCTGCTGCACTCATTTATATTATCCTTCTTTTCTTGTTGGCATCTGAACTTTGGCTTTGGAATATTCCCTTTATATTTCTTCTTGCAAAAGAGGCCTCATGTATCCACACCAAGTCTATGCAAGTAAGTTCTTAGCAGCTTTACCAAACAAAAAACAAAAAGTGGAAACAACCCAAAGGTCCATTAACAAGTGAATAATTGTTTAACATTGTGATATGTCCTTAAAATGGAATTGAGTAGCACCAAAATGAACTGCCAATGTGTGCAAGAATATGGATGAAAACATTATGATGAAGTAAGCCAGACACAAAGAACACATGGTGTATGATTCAATTTGTACAATAGTTAACAACTGCAATTTTGTAGCTAAACTAATCTATAATGGCAGAGAACAGATTAAAGGTTGCTTGAGGTCAGAAATTGAAGTGGATGGGGGACTGACCTTAAGAAACATGGAGAGCTTTTGGGGGTTGTGAAAATATTCTATATCTTGATTGTGGTGGCATTAGTTACACAAGTGTATATATTTGTCAAAACATATACTTAAACTGGATGTACTAAATTATACCACAATTACATTGATTTTTAAAATTGGCTGTTGCTTTTGTTCTGGTAAAAGGATGAATAATAGCACAAGGCCTTTGTTAAAGGAAAATACCAGGTAATGAGATGGGGTTAACTATGCCCACTTTGCAAACGTGCGGAAGGCTTAATGATAGATAGCAAACTTACTTGTGTATCTGAAAATATTTGCAAGGGATATTTGCCAAAGCCTGAATTTGAAGAATTTTAGTCCTAGGACTCTGGTCTCTTCCCCTGGGAGAATAAAAGAAAGCAATTAAATAAATAAATAACTCATACCTTAATGGAAAACAATGTAATGACCTTCCAACTTAAGCTAACGGTGGCAAAGGATTGAGTAAGAAATGACAGAAAAACATGAACAAATGAATTGAAAAGCTGGTTGGGCCCTGGCTGGTGGCACAGTGGATAAGGCACTGGCCTGTGAACCCAAAGGTCACTGGTTCAATTCCCAGCCAGGGCACATAACCAGGTTGCAAGCCAGGTCTCCAGCCAGGTCTACAGCTACAGGCAGGTGAAAGGCAACCATACATTGATGTTTCTCTCTCTCTCTCTCTGCCTCTTTTCCTTCCCCTCTCTCTAAAAATAATTTTAAAATCGTTTTTAAAAAAAGAAAGAAAAAAGCTGGCTGATATATATAAAAACAGAAAATTATAGTATTCTTCATTTTAAATAAAGACAAAAATTGCCCCATTCCCAGTATTTCTAAATAAAAGCATGAGAAAGGGTTAAGGAATCTAGTCCCCCAAACAAGCCGAAAATATGTAGCCCAAGTACCATACACACACACACACACACACACGCGCAACACTAAAATTGAAAAATATTCTATATTAGAACTTTTATTTGTGATATTTGATCTGGAACTTGACATCCTGTTTAGTTGCAAATAATGCAGGAAACTTATAGATAAGCTCATGGAAATCTAGGCAGTTTGTGTATAATACCTGAAACTCAACCAGAATGCTTTATTTTATTAATAATTCATATAAATCCTCCAGTGCAGTAACTAACACAGAGTGAGAGAAAATAAGTTTTTGTTAGAAGATAGAAAGAATAAAAGATAGAAAAGGAAAAACTATATTTTAAGTTTAGCTCAGTCTAGCGGAGGTCTGTCCAGAAAGTATCCCACCATGCAGTATGAACAATAGAAATATTTATTGAAGATACAAGAAACATTATACATAGGACAATGCCTCAGTCCCCTTCAAAGTAGGCACCTTAAGACCTCAGTGTTCCTAGCATTTCTTGCACTGTTCAAACACTCTGCAAAATCATTTGCTGAAATCATCAACAGTTGCCCTGTCATATTTTCCTGAATGCCATTAATGGTCTGAAATCTCTTCCCTTTCAAAGGTAATTATAGTTTTTGGAAAAGCCAGAGGTCACAGGGCAACAAATCTGAGCTGTAGGAGGGCTGAGCCACCTGGGTGATTTGATATTTCATCAAAACCTTCTTCAGCCCTGGCTGGTGGCTCAGTGGTTAAGGCGCCGGCCTGCGAACCCAAAGGTCGCAGGTTCGATTCCCCAGCCAGGGCACATAACCAGGTTGCAAACCAGGTCTCTAGTCAGGTCTGTGGCTGGAGACAGGTGAAACACAACCATACATTGATAACTCTCTTCCTCTCTACCTCTCTCCCTTCCCCTCTTTCTAAAGATGATGAAATAAAATCTTAAAAAAAAACAACAACAAAAAAAACCCTCTTCATAAGACATGATGCATGAGCAGGTGCTTTGTCATGATGAAGCTGCCAATCACAAGTTGCTCATAGCTGCAGCCATTTTCATCCTATTGCATCTCTCAACTGACAAAGGACGTTGAGTCAGTACTCCTTATTAGCTGTTTGGCCTGAAGTGGTGTACTCATGGTAGACAACACCTTCCCAATCAAAAAACACAGTAGCACATTCTTGATCTTGCTGCAACTTTGCAGCACCTTCCTCAGACATGGAGAACCATGTGACTTCCATTGGGACCAATGGAAGTATCTCCATGACAAGATACTGCATCAAAATCTCAGACACAGTAGTTTTTGGAATCCCCAGATCAGCCTCTAGTTCTCTTACTGTCAGTCACTGATCTTTGTTGATTGTAACCTGTGCACATTCAACATTCTCAGGTGTTCTGCTTGTTGCAGGCCTTCCAGAACTTAGATCACTTTCAAAAGACTGTTAACCATCTTTGAAGTGTTTGTGCCACACTTTTATTTGTGTTCCACTCATTTCATTGTCCCTGAAAGCCTTCTAAATTATTCAAATAGTTTCTGAGGAGAAATGTTTAAACTTAACACAAAATTTGATGCACATTCATTGCTCTACTTGCTCAGTCATTTTGAATGCAACAGAAACACAGTACACATACTCACTCAATAGTGTCTACTGCCCCACTGACTAGTACAATGAAGTCATCGTTGTTCATGCATTTGTATTCCAGTCCACTCTTCTTAGCTGCTAGGTTACATTGATGTTGCACAAACCATCTTCATTATATTAACTATGGCAAGATTTTTTCCAGACAGATCTCATATACCTGAAGACCAAAAGCAAGTATTTGATAAAAAGTTTAATAAGTAAAAGACATGAACATATTTTCATTTACCTCATACCCTCTACCCCAACAAAATAACCTATTGACTAGTGAGTTAAAGTATATATTAATTTCAGAAACTCACAACTATGAAATATGTAAATTGGGATGGATGATGAGAATGTATTTCTATCTCAGCTTTCCTCCCTTAGCAAACTCTTGGCCAGGAAACAGGAAACATGCTTAAACTGCTCAGTGGATGTCATCCCCTCATCTAAGAATGTGGCTTCAGGAATAGGAAATGAGCCACAATTATTGAGTAGCCATGGCAGTTCAACTGAAGGATGATCAATGACTTCAACTTAGATGCACTGTTTGATTGACAGAAGATAATTCTCATTCAAGTTAATAGTGGGAATTGAATTGCATTCATGATGTTATTGATAGAAAGTGAGATAGAAAGTTTTCCTAAATGAGAAAGAATAATCTCTTTGGTGAGTCCATTCTTTTAACTTGAGTTATTTTGATAATTGACAATACAAAAGTTTACTTTTAGAAATGATATTTTCCAGTTTAGATTATTTTCAATGTTCTTTGTTGGTATTACTTATAATGTTTTCTCAAAAGAAGGCTAAAAATTGCCTTTTTCCTCCAGGAGAGAGTAACTAAGCATTATAAACATTTTTCCCCCCAAAGCATGGAACCTCAGATAAGTAATCTCATCCTTCACCTATGATAACCTATTAAAAATCAAGAAATAAGGGTAACAGTTGAAGAGTATGAAATGCACAAATATTGTGAAAACATCATTTGTGAGATCATGAGTTTTCCCCCATTGTTTAGTCACAATGCTGAAGTTCTGTTTGTATTTTTGTTTGGTGAGTTTTCTCTACCACAGCCTGAAGTGCTTTGTGTATGAGACTGAAAAGCTGCCATGACTAGTCCTTCTGGCTGACCAAATAGACTGTGCTCACTGGTGCACGCCCAGATATATATCAGTAGAAAGTTTCATTTCTGGACAGTCTAAGCCCTGAGTTCCTTTCTCAGTTTAGTAGAAACCACATTTCTGTTTTCAAAAAAATGTTCCAATTTGCCTGAGTACCATCAACTAGCCTTCTATAATCTTGGTCCCAGTCTCTGGAGACCACCTGGCTCAAGAATGCAACCTCTCCTTCCTATCATATCCAAAGCTGTAAAATGAGTTTGATGAAAAGATTTATGCCAAGTGAAAATTCACTGTTACATTTTATTACATTTGTCTGACCTTGAAAATTTTTCAGAGCCAGGGTAGTCATTTCAGCTAAGTAATTTAGTTTAAATTGATTAATGAAGAAATAAAATTTCATAGAATTCCCCAGATTAATTTGCACTTACACTTAAGAGCATCAACATTCATAATCAATTTAAAGAGGAAATAGGCCCAGAATATTTATAGTTTGCAGTGAAACCTAATTGGTTTCATTTGGGCTGAAATAGGAAATACAGAGAGATATGATATATTTTTAATTTCCCACATCTTAAGGATGATAATGGACATTTAATCTTTGTGAGACACTGAGTTTCAAACTTGAAATTGCAGGAGTTGTGAATTTCACCCTGTTCTTACCTTTCAGGAAAGGCATAAGGTAGAGCTAGATTGAAGCTGAAACTCACAGGTGAGGCTGGCCTATACATCATGAGCATGTGATGGGTGCTGGGACCAGAGGGGTCTACTTGGGCCAGTCTCTGTACTGTTTACCAAGGTCCTTCACTCCCCTCTTTCTCTTGAAGAATATTTTAAGTAAGGGTGTTAGGATTCAATATGAACATTTAAGGAGACTCTGTCTGAGGTATTGGGAAGGAATTTGAATGGGGAATAAGAGAGACAAAGGGAAGATTTTTTAGCTCATGTGCTTATTATAGTCAGAGATCCTGAGATAATTAATAGAAATGAAGGATATGTTAGAGGCCATATCAAAGGACTTGATGATCAATTGGACAAAGATGGAGGGAACGGAGAGGAATGGGGGAGCAGGAGAAAGAAAGGATGACTGACAGGTTTCTACCTGGGGTGATAGCTAATGACCCATACATCCAAGTTTGGCTGAATTTGTCCTGGTTAATGCCTGCAGTGCCATTGTTTTCTTTAGTGTGTCCCAGTTTGGTAGGAAAAAAATATATATGGTCATCCTAGTAGAAGAATGACTGGCAATTCTAGAGAGAAGATGGGTTGAAGGGAGATTTTGGAATTGTTATATTTGAGATGCCTGTGGTATAATTGTACTCATTCACTCACCTTGAAAGTCCCTTAACCAACTAATTTAATCCTCTAACCTTCCTCCTTAACTCATTCCTAATCCCCCTTACCTTACACTACTTTTTGTTTAATCTTAGCACTCAACACTTTCTATCATACTGTGTAATTAATTTATTTATTATGTTTGTTGACCATTGTCTGTTATGTGTTATGATGGTAGCACCTTGAAGATAAGGATCTTGGTCTCTTCTGTTCATTGTTCTATTCCAAGTACCTAAAATAGTGCCTGGTATTAGTAAGTGATCAATAAATGTTTTTAAGTGAATGAATGAGTGAATTGAATAAACTCAACAAATATGGATTGAGTGTTGGCTGTTTTTTTGACTTTACATGTCTATCCTAGTGAGGGATTGTCAGTAGATTCCAGGATATTCAAAGAAAGTAAATATACATGATTCTAAGCTCTAGAGAAGGTCTGGACTATAGTTATAGAAGTCCATATCAGTCATGGGCAGGTTATGTTTGAGCTAATACCATATAGTGAGATAAGAGGAGGAATCAGGACTGAATCAGGACTGAGCCTAGAGATTAACAACAATTAGGTGAAGGTAAAGAAAGTTAGATTAAGAAACTGAGTAAAGGTGGCCAATGAAATGAGCAGAAATTGAAAATAATTATTTAATGGAAACTGAGGGGAAATAAAAACATTTTATAAGGAGAAAGTTGTCAAAAACATGAAATATACCATATTATTCAAGTAAAACCAGAATTGCCATAAAGTTTATCAGAAAAATAGTTGCAACAGAATGAATTGTGTGCCCTTAAAATTCAAAGCCCTCAACCCTCATGTGACAGTATTCAGAGACAGGGTATTGAAAAAGGTAATTGAGGTTAAGTAAGTTCATAAAGAGCAGGGGATAACCCAATGGGACTGGTGTCCTTACAAAAAGACGCTAGTGTTGCACTCACACAGAGGGAAGGCTATGTGAGGACACAGAGAAAAGGAGGCTACCTGTAAGTCAAGGTGAGCAGTTTCAGGGGAAACCAATTCTTTTGACCCTTTGGTCTTGGACTTCTAACCTCCAGAACTATGAGAAAATAAATTTATTTTGTTTTGAGGCAGGCTTTCTGTGATGATTTGTTATGGAAACCTTACCAGACTAATACAACAATTATTATTAACATTGGAATAATATTTTCAGAAGGAGTAAAAGCTGATAACAGAGAAGCAGAGTAGGGAGTGAAATTGAGGGTGAGTATAGTAGTCCCCTTCATATAAAATTGTAGCTAAACAGGAAGAAATAAACAATCCAGGAACAAGAGAGGCCTGGGTGAAACCCCAGGGGGGAACTATTAAAATGTGGTCACCATAAATTTCCAAGAGACAAGCTGATCATCTTCTCACTATAATATGTATAATTATGCATATTGATTACCACATATTTCTTTCTTTTGTGACAGAGAAATCTTGGGAGAGTTTTTAATTTGAACCAGACAGGAGCATCTTACAAGGACGTTAGCAATAAAATTTCCACTCTTGTGGTGGAATTTTAGTGTCACTAAATCAGCTAGACCTCTCATTATAAATTATATTGTGTTGATGTTAAGTCCCAAGTTGTATGGTTTAGAGTTGTTGGAGGTCATCTCTCAAAAAAGTGTACTTCCATACTTTTTTTTAGAGTTTATAACTCACACAATGCCAGACTGAGTTTTTCCTTCTAGAGGGCTTAGTTTATTCCTATTAATAGAATGTCCCTGAATTAGCACTTTATACTTTTTAAAGTGAGTTGGCATTCGTTGTATCTTAATTCCCCTCTTCCTCTCAGGAAATTTGCTCTTGCACTTAGTCACTCCACAGCTTCACTGCATTATCCATTTCCCATCATAATACAAATGCATTGTTAGTCTCCAACACTAAAAAAGCAGTAATAAAACATATCTTTTACCCCATTACCCAAGAGTTCAGTCCTTTGTCCTCTTATCTTCTCTACAAAACTCAGTTCTTAGCTAGCCTCATCATGATTTCTCAGATATGTGTGTGTGTGTGTATATATATATATATATATACACACACACACACACACACACATACACACACTGTATACATATAGTGATGACCCTTCAGCCTTCTCCCTGGGTTTAAACAAAAAGTAAGCCATTGGCTTCTCACCACCCTCTAATCCAGCTCTTACCATTAATATTCTACTTAGCAATAATAAACAGTTTAATTCACTCATGTGTTCATGCCAAAACTTTTCTTCTTCCCAATCCATCACCAAAGTTGTATTGGATCAACCTTAAAGTGAGATTCCAATTAAAAAACAGGTGAACAAAGATAAAACAAAACACACATAAAAATCCACAGTGCTCAGAAACACCGGCAGGGAAGCCAAGGGTTAAGAATGCTGCAGAAAGTTTCTGAAGAGTTCCCTTAACCACATGTCCCCAGTGGTCCCTGGCAGCCCCCTCCCTGCACTCCTACATGAAGTGTACATGAATTCAAAGAAAGATTCAAGTGTTGACTACAGATTCCTTCAGGTCTTTATTTCCCTCCCCCTCCGAATGCCCCATACTATCCCCAGAGCTGATGTGAGCTCATCATTTATCTGCATTGAGGCTTCTCTGCTGGATCATTAATAATGTCCAAAAGAGTGAAACATCTTCTATAAAAATAAGAAGGGTGAGCTAGGCCTCTTGGGTCCTCTAGAGCTTCCCCTTACCCAATTCTCAAC
This sequence comes from Noctilio leporinus, assembly GCA_004026585.1. Classification (NCBI taxonomy): domain Eukaryota; kingdom Metazoa; phylum Chordata; class Mammalia; order Chiroptera; family Noctilionidae; genus Noctilio; species Noctilio leporinus. The sequence continues at coordinate 2,826 of PVIW01018126.1, read as the reverse complement.
AGCACCAGCAGCACAGACCTCTGTACAGCTCCTTCTAGCGGAGCCTACCAAGCATACCAGATGTGTCCTGATACTTGTTGTGAAGCCAAAGTCTTCCCTGCACATAGCAAGAGCTCAGCTGGGCCAGGATTGTTCCCCAAAAACAAGCCCTCCCCAAGCCTGCCTGGACCAGGAGGTGTCCTGCCAGCCTGGGTGAGACACCTTGCAGTTGATTTGCAAGAAGTTCTGGACCAGGCTTGGGAGTAGGGGAAAATTGGACCTCTTGAGACTGATGCCCTTGCTTTGGTTGCAGTGAACACTACTGGCCAGTGAGTAGGAGCACCATAAATCATGAATGCCACTGGCCATCAAGGAAGATTTGAGGTGGCTCTTGAGGTGAAGGGCTGCAGGAGATTGTGAGATGCACAGGGGTACAGGAGATGAAGGTTCATCAAATTTATCACTCTTCTGGCCTCCAGATTCCCAATAATATAAAAGGATTCACACAACAGCAGATCTTGGAAGGTCATTAGTTCTCCACATAAGCTCACCTGTGCTATAACGATTGCCAACCTAAAGACCAGGTACAGCCCAGTCCCAGGTAGGATCCAGAGACCTCCCTGTCCCCTCTACTCCTGCCCACGCATACTTGGGGATCTCCTTGATCCACCAGTCCATGCAATGGCAGGACCTGTGGTTGGTAATGTCATACAATAGGAGTTGCTGTTGCCCACCAGCAAGAACTTGAGCAGGTAGTCCTTAACCCAGCTGTCCTGAGTCCTCATACCCATTCATGTGCACTCAAGTCACACTGCATGTCTAGGCATGGGCCACGTGGGCCCCTGGTGGTGAAAGAGACCATATGTCACCTGACCAGAGCCCTCTGAGACTGATACTCCACCACAGGGCAGTCACCAAGAACTCACTCATCCCCCTGTACTGCCCATCTCACTTCAGCCTACAAATGCACCTTCTGCTAACTACTTCCATACCAGGACCATGCTTTGCATGGGTCACTGAAATAGCCTCTAAACCAGTAAGCATTCTTGCTTCTTCTCTTTGCTCCATAATACAATCTTTGCATAATATCCAAAATGATAATTTACAAATATATATAATGTCAAAAGAGTTCTATGGTAGACATTAGATATCAGTGCTTTCCACTGACCACACTGACCCCATCCATGTCCCTTTGAATACATGGTAGGATTGCATTCCTGTGGGTAGGTAGGGTTATTTGGTTTGTTCTGGTCAAAAAAAGTGAGCAGGAGGAGGAACGATGGTGACAGAATAGAGAGCAGTGCTAATGGTGTTCTCGAGTACCAGAGTAGCTAGAGGACAAGATAGGGAGTGTGAGATGTCTTCAGGACCCTAAGAATTGGAGCAGTCAGCATCTGGACACAGGGGACCACAGCCCAGGGGCAGCAGAGACCAGCAGGGGAGTAGCCCACAGGTCCAGAATACAACCTGACAGCCCAAATAAAGGACACACCAAGAACAGCAAGTGGAGAAAATCTGGGAGACAGCAACATTGAACTCCACAAATCTCCTATCACAGAAGGGTGCTCAACTAAGGCAAGGAAGCAAAGCAGGTTAATCCAAGGAAAGAACAAAAATAAACAAATAAATAAATAAGCAAGCAAGAACAGACAACCAAAATGGGGAAAAAAAAGAATCAGTCCATCACCAAAAGGAAAGGAAGAATCCCCAGAAAGACCACTAAATAAAACAGAGGCACCTGAACAATGAGATAAGGAATTCAAAAGAATGATGATAGAGAAGCTCAGTGAGCACAGCCACATCAAAGAAACCTATAAATGACTCCAGGAAAACTACAAAGAACTCCAGGGAAATTACAAAGAACTCCAGGGAAGTTACAAGGAACTTACTGAGAACTACAACAGCATGAAAAAGGACATAGAAATTATCAATAAGTGCCAGGAGGAAATAAAGCACACAATTTCTGAATTGAAGAATACAGTAGAAGGAATCAACAGTAGGCTAGAGGAAGCAGAGGACCGGATCAGCAAGTTAGAGGATAATATAGACAAATACTCCAAGACCGTACAAAAGAATAAAAAAAAAGGCTGAATAAGACTGAAGAGGGGTTAAGAGAGCTACAGGATAACATGAAACATAACAACGTCCGTATCATAGGGATCACCAGAAGGAGAAGAGAAACAAGGAATGGAAAACCTGTTCAAAAAAGTCATGATAGAAAATTTCCCTAACATGATGAGTGAAAACACTAATCCAGTGCAGGAAGCACAGAGGGTCCCAATGAGGATCAACCCAAACAGACCAACACCAAGGCACATTATTATTAAAATGCCTAATTTCAAAGACAAAGAGAGAATCCTAAAAGCATCAAGAGAGAAAAGACAAATAGCATACAAAGGGGCTCCAATAAGGCTATCAAATGATTATTCAACAGAAACAATTCAAGCCAGAAGGGAATGGCAAAAAGTATTTCAAGTAATAGTAAACAAAGGCCTGCAACCAAGAATACTCTACCCAGCAAGGCTCTTATTCAAGATAGAAGGAGAAATAAGGAGCTTCCCAGACAAAAAAGACTAAAAGAATACATCACTACCAAACCAGCATTGCAAGAAATGCTAAAGGGTCTGCTGTAAAAATAAGTAAACAACCAAAATGAAGAAACAGAGAAAGCCAAAGAGGAATACAGACACAAAGGGAGAAAATGGCAATGAATAAGTATCAATCAATAATAACCTTAAATGTAAATGGATTAAATGCACCAATCAAAAGACATAGGGTAGCCGAATGGATAAGACAACATGACCCACATATATGCTGTCTTCAAGAGACCCACCTCAGAACAAAAGA
>PVIW01018125.1:0-12379 GCA_004026585.1 Noctilio leporinus | reverse complement strand
CTTTTGCAAAGGATATGTTGGGGCTTAATAGTTCATATTGCTCTCGGTATAATTCAGGTGCTTGAGATTGGCAGCAATCCCTTTCCTGATGCTGCCTCTTTTTCTTGGTCAGGACTTTACAGTCTATAGTCTATATTCTAGCCGGTCTTGGCGCATGGCAGGGCCTCTGATTGTCGCAGTAGGGCTGATTCTGAGTGTCTGCCCCTAGGTAGGCTGGGCCTTCAGCAGCCTGGCTGGGTTTTAGGGCTGCTGGTGTTCTGGAGCCCGCAGGGAGCCCCCTCCCACTCCTGGCCGAGGTTCCTGCCCAGGACGCTCACCCAGCACTTCTGTAGGGCAGCCCACAATTTCGCTGGTCCCTGTGACGACTGGCCCCACCCCCGCAGTTCCGGGAGGAGGCCAGGCCTGTCAGTCAACACTGTCCGGGGTCTGCCTACACTGTCCCGCCCTTCCGGGGCAGGCACCATGCCCCCAAGCCAACCAGCTCTCCTAGGAGTCCTTTAGGCAGCCTCTGTGATGAGCCCCTCCCAAGCGTGGGCGGTGCCGCCTTTGTCTCCAGCAGTGGTGGGTCAGTTATCCCCGCCACTAGTTCTTGGCTTGCCGGCTTGCTGCTTGGAGTTTCCCGCCACTTGGAGTTTCCCACGGAGCCTCAGCGCCTATGTGGTTGTGCGGGGCTGGGCCTACCCCCTCGCAGGGGCCTCCAGCTGCTGTCTCCCCGTTGGCCCAGCAGCTCCGCTCTCGGCCCTCTTGCCGCCCCTCTGGTGCACTTCCCGCTCTCCCGCTCCGGCTTCCCGCAGGAGTCTTCTCCTCCGCCTCTAACCCCGCGTGGAGCCTCCTCTCCCTGTTCTAGTTATTTTTTATTGTTAAAAAAGTCTCCATTTGCTGCAATAATAGACTTCATTTGACTTCGGAATCTTGAGCATGCTTTCATAAACTTTTCTTTATCCATGGACATCATATTGTTTTCAATCTTAGCTTTAAGCCTCTTTATTGGAATGAGGTTGTCTATTAACTTCTCTCACACAAATGCTGCATACATAATAGTCTAAAGTATTTGCATCTGGTAAACTAGGTGGCCGGATTTCCTTTGACCAGAATTCAGGAACACTGACACTAAGAAATTCTTGCACCTTTTTGTCATTATATGCTGGTGCACCATCTTGTTGGAAGATAAAATGGCATCCATTTGCAACTTGCTTCATCCACAGTACAACTACTTCCTTCAAAACATCAAGGTAAACATCCTGGATATTCATTGATGATCTCCTGGATTCTGTGTACAATATCTGGTCTTGTGTAATCCTTGCATACTTTATTCATTTTCCTTGTTGGTTTGCTGACATCAGGATCAGCATAATACACCTTCTTCATGTTGTAAACTGTATATAAAGCGATGTTACTGAAGTCGACAATTTCCTTAGCAGTTTGTCCTGCATGCAGTCCAGAAACTATGGTTGCTCTAACTTCGTATCCCTTCAACATGACGGTTGCTCTCAGAATTTAATACCTTATATCTGAAACAATGATGTTAAATATAACCACAGAAATATAGTTTTTCAAAATTAATAAGAAGCATGTGAAATAAGGAGATGCACAGTTATAGTTAATTGATCACACATAACATGTAGATCAATGGAACTGAATCGAGAGCCCAGAAAAAAACCCAGAACTCTATGGTCAATTAATATTTGACAAAAGGGAAGGAACATAAAATGGAGTGAAAATAGCCTCTTCAACAAGTGGTGTTGAGAGAACTGGACAGGGACATGCAAAAAATAAAAAATAAAACTAGACCACCAAAGGCCCTGGTTGGTAGCACAGTGGGTAAGGTGCCAGCCTGCAAACCCAAAGGTCACAGGTTCGATTCCCCAGCCAGGGCACATAAAAATGTTGCAAACCAGGTCTTCAGTCAGATCTGTGGCTGGAGTCAGGTGAAAGGCAACCATACATTGATGTCTCTCTCCCTCTCTGCCTCTCTCCCTTCCCCTCTTTCTAGAAATAATGTAATAAAATCTTAAAAAAAAAAAAAAAAAAAAACTAGACCACCAAATTACACCACACACCAGAGTAAACTCAAGATGGATAAAGGACTTAAATATAAGCCATGACACCATGAAAGTCCTAGAGGAAAACATAGGAAGTAAAATTTCAGATATCCTACACAGAAATGTTTTCACAGATACTTCTCCAAGGACAAAGGAAATAAAAGAATAAATACACAAATGTGACTATATCAAATTGAAAAGTTTCTGTTCAGCTAAAGAAAACCACCAAAATTAAAAGGGAACCAACTGTATGGGAAAACATATTTGCCAGTGAAATCTCAGACAAGGGTTTCATATCCAAAATATATAAGGAACTTATGAGATCCAACACTAGGGAGGCAGACAGCACAATTAAAAACTGGGCAAAGGACCTGAATACCTCTCTGAGGGAGACACACAAAGGGCCAAAAGGTATACGAAAGAATGCTCAACACCTCTAGACATCAGAGAGATGAAAATGAAAACTACAATACCACCTCACACTTGTCAGAATGGCAATCATTAACAAATCAACAAACAACAAGTGCTGGTAAGGTTGCGGAGAAAAGGGCACCCTAGTACACTGCTGGTGGGAATGCAAGCTGGTGCAGCCACTTTGGAAAACAGTATGGAGTTTCCTTAAAAAAAAACTAAAAATGGAACTGCCTTTTGATCCAGCAATTCCACTATTAGGACTATACCCAAAGAACCCTGAAACACCAATTCAGAAGAACCTATGTACCCCTATGTTCATAGCAGCATTATTTACAATAGCCAAGTGCTGGAAACAGACTAAGTGCCCATCAGTGGATGATTGGATCAAAAAACTTTGGTACATTTACACAATGGAATACTACTCAACAGAAAGAAAGAAGGAATGCCTACTCTTTGCAACAACATGGATAGAACTAGAAAGTATTATGCTTAGTGAAATAATCCAGTCAGTGAAAGACAAATACCATATGATCTCACCTATTGCAGGACAATAATGAACAAAATAAACAAATAAGCAAAACAGAACAAGATACATGAATACAATGAATGGACCTTCAGTGGGCAGAGGGGAGGAGAGAGGAGGAGGCAAAGAAAGGTAGCAGTTTAGTCAAGGAACTAGCATGGAAGAACCATGGGCATGGACAATAAGTGGGATTGACTTTGGGAGAAAGTGGGTGGGTAGGGATGGGGACAGAGGGGAGTAAAAAGGGGATGGATATAATACAACAACAGTAAAATTAAATTTAAAATAAAATAAAATAAGATAAAAAAGAACTAAATGACATAGAGACTAACAGAACAATTGAAAGGATCAATAAATCCAGCAGCTGGTTCTTTGAAAAGATAAACAAAATTGACAAGCCTTTAACCAGACTCATCAAGAAAAAAGAGAGAGAAAAAAAAACCAAATAAATAGACTCAGAAATGAAAGAGGAGAAATCACAACCAATACCTCAGAAATACAAAGGATTGTCAGAAATTACTACAAACTATATGACAAGAAATTTGACAACCTGGGTGAAATTGACAAATTTCTGGAAATATATAATCTTCCAAAACTGAATCAAGAAGAAGCAGAAAGCCTGAATAAACCAATAACAATTAGTGAAGTTGAAGCAGTAATTAAAAAAAAAAAAAAAACTTGCACCACACAAAAGCCCCAACTGGATGGTTATAGAGGAATATTATACCAAAGAGTTCAGGAAGACGTAAATTCTATTTTTTAAACTTGTTACAAAAAATCAAAGAGGGAAAACTCCCAATTTCTTTCTAGGATGCCAGTATTATTCTAATCTCAAAACCAAGTCAAGACACAACAAAGAAAGAAAACTACAGGCCAATATCTCTGATGAACATAGAGGCTAAAATCCACAACAAATTATTGGCAAACCAGATCCAACAGTACATTAAATAGATCATACACCATGATCAAGTGGAATTCATTCCAGTGATGCAAAGATGGTACAACATTCACAAATCAATAAGTACAATACACCACATAAACAAAATGAAAGACAAAAACCATATAATCATGTTAATAGATGCTGAGAAAGCATTTGATAAAGTGCAGCAACCTTTTATGATAAAAAATAAAATGTTCAGAAAGTTGGGAATAGAATGAGCATATTTCAACATAATAAGGGCTATATACAAGAAACTGGCAGTCAACATCATACTCAATGGGCAAAAACTAAAAACTTTCCCCCTAAAATCAGGAATAAGAAAAGGCTGTCTACTCTTTCCACTTCTGCTCAATATCATTTTGGAAGTTCTAGCCATAGTGATCATACAAGAAAAAGGAGTCAAAGGCATCCAAATTAGAAAGGAGGAAGTAAAACTGTCATTATTTGCAGGTGACATGATAACATACATAAAAAACCCTATAGCCTCCACACAAAAAAACTACTCAACCTAATAGGCAAATTTAGCAAAAATACCTGGATTTAAAGTCAATATCCAGAAATTGAAGACATATTTGTATATCAACAATGAAACATCAGAGATAGAAGCTAGAAAATAAACCCCATTTACTACAGCAACAATAAATATAAAGTATCTAAGAATAAACATAACTAATGAGATAAAGTACTTCTACTCAGAAAACTACAGAACACTGAAGAAAGAAATTAAGCATAAATGGAAGCATATACCATGTTCCTGGATGGGAAAACTTAACATTAAAATGGCCATACTACCCAAAGCAATCTATAAATTCAATGTAATCCCAATTAAAATGCTAACAATATATTTCACAGATCTAGAAAAAATCTTTCAAAAATTTATATGAAGCCAAAAAGACCATGTGGAGCCATAGCAATCTTGAGAAAGAAGAACAAAGTAGGAGGAATCACAGTACCAAATATCAAGCAATACTACAAGGTCAATCTGGTACTAGCATAAAAATAGACATAGAGATTAATGGAACAGAATAGAGAGCCCAGAAATAAATCCAGGTCTCTATGGTCAATTAATATTCAAAAAAGGGGGAAGGAACATAAAATAGAGTGAAAATAGTCTCTTCAATAGGTGGTGTTGGGAGAACTGGACAGGGACATGCAAAAAATGTCAAAAATTCATGAAACTAATGAGAAATTAAGTTAATTAAACCCTATTTCCCCATGGATTTAACTTACCATTTCAGAGAAGTTTTGTCTTTTCTTCTGATGAACCATCACTCACTTAATTTTGAAAATTTTTGCCCTTCCTCAACTGATGGTAAAAAGGTGTCTTTCCACTTTCTTATTTCCTAGGGTGTGTCGCCATTTAAAGCAGGAGTTGGAAACTAAAGTTCACCGTCCTTTTTTGTGAATAAAATTTTATTGGAACATATTAATTTATTTATTGAATGATTTGATTGATTGTTCATAGTTGCTTTCATACTGCAATGGCAGAGTAGTTGTGACAGAAACTGTATAGCCCACAAAGAAAAAATATGCACTATCTGGCCTTCTAAAGAAAATGTTTTCTGTCCCTTGACTTAAAACAACCCTGCTGTAAATTTTTTTTTAATTTTTAGACTATTTATACCATGAACACTCAGTATCTGTTGACTATTTACTAAAACATACACCCCTGATTTATTTTGTAAATTTGGATTTGTTGTATTAATTTACTTAAAGTACACTGTATAAGTAACTGATCTAAGCTCCTTTTATGAAGTTGAATACACTTAGCCACTTATCTCTAGGTCTCTCGGCTAACTTGGTTTAAATCAGTTTTAAATATTCACAAACTAATAGGTCTACCTTTCTTTTTTGTACAAATGCTTTGATCAAAACTGTAAGGGAGGAAGTCAAAATTTTCTTAGAACAACTTAATACAAGTTGCCATATACAGTTCTCATATTCACCTAAAACTAGTTACCCTCCCCTTTTGGAAACACGGAAGAGTACACCTCTCAGGTCCTCTGCGTCTCCATTAAAATTGGGCAGGGCCAGGTAATTAGTTCTGGTCAATGGCCTGTGACAGGAAGCAAATACATGTCACTTTCCAGATGGGGTTAAACTACCAGATCAAAGGAATCCAGATCCCTGAAAAGTCAGCTGGACTCTTAAAAATCTTTTAATTAATTCATTTTTAAATTTAAAATTCTTATTGCTGTTTTACATTTGCCCCCTCCTCTTTTCCCCATTGCTCTCCCCTGTCCAACCCACCGCCGCTTCTCCCACATTCAATCCCCACACTATCGTTCATGTCCATGGTTCATTTATACTAGTCCTTGACTAGACACTTCCCCTTCTTTCCCCCTTTCTACCCATACCTTCTGATCACTGTCAGTCTTGTTCTTGTTTCCATGTCTCTGGTTCTATTTTGTTTGTTTTATTCATTAGTGTCTTAGATTAGATTAGATCATATGGTATTTTTCTTTCATCACCTGGCTTATTTCACTAAACAATACCCTCCAGTTCCAACCACGCAATTACAAAGATGTTCTTTCTTTCTGCTGCATAACATTACATTGTGTAAATATACCACTTTTTTGATCCATTCATCCACGATAGACAGGCTATTTCCAGCACCTGGCAATTATAAACAGCGCTGTTATAAACATAGGGGTGCATAGGTTCTCCTGAACTGGTGTTTCAGGATTCTTTGGATATAATACTAGAAGTGGAATCACAGGATCAAAAGGCAGTTCTGGGAGTTTCAGCAAGATGTCAGAGGAGTAAGTGGAGCTACACCAATCTCCTCCCAAGTCTCAGCTGGAATTACTTTTCTGGAGAAAAAGTCAGCTGGAATTGCCAACAGAACACCAGCGGGAAAGAAGTCCTATAACCACGGACAGAACATAAGAGGATGCTTATTCACAAGCATGTATGCATATATGACAAGCATATATGACTGGTAGGAATTGTGGAAATGAAAGAGGGCTGGCTGGTCCCCCACTGGAGGCAGCAGCCAAAGGGACAGAGCTGGGGGCTCCACCTGAGAAGAGTGGGATCTGGTCCCCCAGCTGGTTGTCCCAGCCACAGTAACAAGGTGGAGAGTAGAGCAGCATGCAGCTGAGAAGGGTGGAAAGCCATGGAGTACACTGGCCTGAGAGAGCACTGGAGACAGAGAACTACTAGGGTGACCACAGCGACAATACATTGGCACCCGCCTACCCTGGGCTCCAGCTGAGGGAGGGCAGAGAGGACTGGAGACATGTGGGGAGAGTTTGTGGCAGTGGCTTAGAGGAGAGAACTGGGAAACAGTTGTAGAGATCCCAGTGTTGACTCTTTGCCCACACCTTGGGCTTACTGCACTGCACCCAGCAGCTTCCATACCAGGGTCCTCATGGACCCACCCACTAAAAGCAATCTGTGCCACCCAGTGACACCTGAGCCTGGCACCTGATCACAATTCTTTGATTTATATCTAAATAAACCTCTCCCTCCCTGCCCTGAGCACAGGTACAATACTTGTCACCTGTGAAGGTGTTTCTCGCACAGCAGCACCTGGGCCTGGTGGCGATCCCAGACTCTCTGACATGTGGCTAGGTCAGAAAGTCAGCCCCACACAGTGGCAAGTGAGCCTGGTGGCTGATTATGGATTCATTGGTTCCCAACTGAATTGATTTATCCCACCCAATGGCCTCTGGGCCTGGCAACTTCATTGAATTACAATTGTACCTTGCTGTCTAGCCCAGCAGCTCCTGAGCCGGGTGGGTGAACAGATTCATTGGATTACAATTGGGTCTCGCTGCCTAGCCCAGTGGTGCCTGAGCCTGGAAGCTGATCACAGATTCATTGATTTACACCTGAATCTGTCCCACTAGGCTGCATCTAAGCTGGTGGCCAGTCCATTGGATGACAATTGAACCTCTATTTTCTAGCCCAGTAGGACCTGAGTTTAGTAGCTGATTTATAGATTTACAACTGAATCAGTCTGTCACCAAAAGCTATATCTGAGCCTCATGGTGGATCACAGACCAATAGGATTATAATTAAATCAATCCTTCCATCCTAACAGTTCTTTAGTCTGGCAGCTGATCATAGTTTGACTGGATTAAAACAAAACCTAAAAATGAGGAGAAAAAGAAACAGTCCATCACCAAAAGAAAAGGAGGAATCCCCACAAAGATCACTAAATGAAACATAAGTAAGCAAACTATCAGATATGGAATTCAAAACAATGATGAAAGAGAAGCTCAATGAGCTTAGACAGCACAAAGAAAACTACAAATAACTCCAGGGAACCTATGAAGAACTCCAGGGAAGCTATAAGGAACTTAGTGAGAACTACACCAGCATTAAAAAGGACACAGAAACTACCAGTAAGAGCCAGGAGAAAATGAAGAATACCATTTCTGAATTGAAGAATACAATAGAAGGAATCAACAGCAGGCTAGAGGAAGCAGAGCACTGGATCAGTGAGCTGGAGGACAACCTAGACAAATATTTCAAGACAGTGCAACAAAATGAAAAAAGGCTTAACAAGAATGAACAGGTTTGAAGAGAGCTGCAGGACAATATGAAACACAATAATATCTGTATCATAGGGATACCAGAAGGAAAAGAGAAACAAGGAATGGAAAACCTGTTCAAAGAAGTGATGAGAGAAAACTTCCCTAACATGATGAGTGAAAACATTACTCAAGTTCAGGAAGCACAGAGGGTCCTAATGAGAATAAATCCAAACAGACCTACTCCAAGACATATTATAATTAAAATGGCAAATTTCAAAGATAAAGAGAGAATCCTAAAAGCATCAAGAGAGAAACAGCAAATAACATATAAGGAGGCTCCAGTAAGGCTGTCAAATGATCATTCAACAGAAACAATTCAAGCCAGAAGGGAATGGCAAAAAATATTCCAAGCAATGGGAAACAAAGGCCTGCAACCAACAATACTCTACCCAGCAAGGCTCTCATTCAAATGGAAGGAGAAGTAAAGAGTTTCCCAGACAAAAGAAGACTAAAAGTATGCATCTCTACTAAATCAGCATTGCAAGAAAGGCAAAAGGGTCTGCTTTCACAAAAATGAAGAAACAGAGAGAGACAAGAGGAACACAGGTACAAAGGGTGAAAATGGCAATAAATAAGTATCAATCAATAATAACCTTAAATGTAAACAGATCACATTTGCCAATCAAAAGATATAGGGTAGCCAAATAGGTAAGAAAACATGACCCACATACATGCTGTCTTCAGGAGACCAACCTCAGAAAAAAAGATTGACACTGATTGAAAGTGAAGGGATGGAAAAATACAGATAAAGCAAATGGACATGAAAAAAAAAAAGCTGGAGTAGCAATATTTATTTAGGACAAAATAGATTTTACAATGAAGGCTATAAAAAGAGATAAAGAAGGACATTTCATAATGCTTAAAGGAACAATCCATCAAGAAGATATAACTCTGGTAAACATATTTATACCCAAAATAGGAGCCCCCAAATATATAAGGAAAATCTTGGAGGACTTCAAGAAGGATATAGACAGCAACACATTAACAGTAGGGGATTTTAATACCCCATTATCAACAATGGACAGATCTTCCAAACAAACAAACAAACAAAAATAAAACACCAAGAATATTGTGGCTTTGAATAACACTTTAGAGGAAATAGACCTAACTGGTATATAAAAAACCTTTCACCACAAAGAGGCAAAATTCACATTGTTTTCAAATGCACATGGAACATTCTCAATGATAGACCACATGGTAAGTCGCAAGACAAGCCTCCACAAATACAGGAAAATTGAAATCATACCAAGAATCTTCTCAGATCACAATGGATTGAAACTAGAAACCAATATCAAGGGGGAAAAAAACCCCCTAACTCATGGAGATTGAATAGCATGCTTTTAAGTAAAGAATGGGTTAACAATGAGATCAAAGATGAAATCAAAAAGTTCCTGGAAACAAATGACAATGAATACACAACAGCCCCAAACCTATAGGACAGGCTTACCTAAAAAGGAGAGAAGAAGCTCATACAAACAACCTAACCATAAAGCTGATTTTTCAAGATGGCGACAGAGTAGAGAGCAGTGCTGATGGTGTTCTCGAGTACCAAAGCAGCTAGAGGACAGGATAAGGAGCGTGAGACGGCTTCAGGACCCTAGGAATTGGAATGGACAGCATCTGGACACAGGGGAGCAGAGCCCAGAGGCAGAGGAGGCCAGCAGAACAGTAGGTGAGGCGTTCCCGACCGACCGGCCAGCGGGCCGAAGTCGGCTCTGGGTAGGGGTGGCTCTGCCCAGAGGGGCGCGTTTGACTGGGGCCAGTTCCGGGCTCGCTGGTGACTGGAAGTCTCAACAGAGAAATGCGGGCAGCGAGGGCGAACGCCATAGGGAACACGGAATTGAACTCCTGCAGGGGAGGGACTGTGTGAGAAACTCACTCCCGCAACGGGGAGAGGAGGCTCCAAGCAGGGCTAGAGGCGGAGGAGAAGAGTCCTGCGGGAAGCCAGAACAGGGGAGCAGGAAGTGCACCAGCGGGGCGGCGAGAGGGCCGAAAACAGAGCTGCTGGGCCACCGGGGAAACAACAGCTAGAAGCCCCTGCGAGGGGGGAGGCCCAGCCCTGCGCAACCACACAGGCCCCCAGGCTCCACAGGAAACTCCAGGCAGTGAGCCTGCGAGCCAGGAACTAGTGGCGGCAGACCCGCCATTGCCGGAGACAAAGGCCGCGCCGCCCACGCCTGGGAGGGGCTCATCGCAGAGGCTGCGTAAAGGACTCCGAGGAGAGCTGATTGGCTTGGGGGCATGGTGCCCGCCCCGGAAGGGCAGGACAGTGTAGACGGACCCCGGACAGTGTTGACTGACAGGCCCGGCCTCCTCCCGGAACCGCTGGGGCAGGACCAGTCCTCACAGGGACCAGCAAAATTGGGGGCTGCCCTGCAGAAGTGCTGGGGGCGCGTCCTGGGCCGGAACCTCGGCCAGGAGTGGGAGGGGGCTCCCTGCGGGCTCCAGAACACCAGCAGCCCTAACACCCAGCCAGGCTGCTGAAGGCCCAGCCTACCTGGGGGCAGACACTCAGAATCAGCCCTACTGCGACAATCAGAGGCCCTGCCACGCACCAAGACCGGCTAGAATATAGACTATAGACTGTAAAGTCCTGACCAAGAAAAAGAGGCAGCATCAGGAAAGGGATTGATGCCAATCTCAAGCACCTGAATTATACCGAGAGCAATATGAACTATTAAGCCCCAACATATCCTTTGCAAAAGTTACTCCTCACATATTCTTAATCCCACCTATACCTCAATCCACCTAAATACCCAAGACCCTCCCCTACTCTCTAATTAAAGTCTGTTCACTCTGTGGCTATAACACATTCCCAGTCCTCAATCTAAGTATTCCTCCCTTCCCCAGCCTTTCTAAACCCATTCTTTATTCTTTTCTTCCTTCCTCTTTTTTTCTTTCTTTCTTTCTTTCTTTCTCCTTTCTTTTCTTCCTGATAAAACCCACTGGTCCTAGCTCCACCGGAACCAACAGAGACCATAAAGGGTGAACAGAAACCTAAACCTTTTCTTTATTATTATCGATTTCTCTTTCCCTTGGGACTTTCTCCCTTTTTTTCTTTTTTTCTTTTTTTCTTTTTTCTTTCTTTTTTTTTTCTTTTTCTTTCTTTTCCTCTGCTAAAAGCCCTCAGGTCCAGGCTCCACTTGGACCAGTCAGGGATTATTAAGGGTGAACAGCCATCTAAACCCTTTCTTATTAGTAGTAGTATTATTATCATTTTTATTTCTTTTTTCCTTTTGCAATTTTTTTGTTTTGTTTTGTTTTTGTTTGTTTGGTTGGTTGATTGGTTTGGTTTGGTATTTTGTTTTTGTTTTTTTTGTGTGTATGTTTTTGTTTTTTGTTTTTTTGTTTTTGTTGTTGTTTTTGCTAAAAGCCCACAGGCCCAGAATACAACCAGACAGACCAAATAAAGGATACACCAAGAACAGCAAGTGGAGAAAATCTGGGAGACGGCAACATTGAACTCTACAAATATCCTATCACAGAAGGGTGCTCAACTAAGGCAAGGAAGCAAAGCAGGTTAACCCAAGGAAAGAACAAAAATAAATAAATAAAGAGCAAGCAAGAACAGACACCTAAAATGGGGAAAAAAATAATCAGTCCATCACCAAAAGGAAAGGAAGAATCCCCAGAAAGAACACAAACTGAAACAGAGGCACCTGGAATATCAGATCAGGAATTCAAAAGAATGATGATAGAGAAGCTCAGTGAGCTCAACCATATCAAAGAAAACTGTAAACAACTCCAGGAGAACTACAAACAACTCCAGGGAAATTACAAAGAACTCCAGGGAAATTACAAAGAACTCCAGGGGAATTACAAAGAACTCCAGGGAAATTACAAAGAACTCCAGGGAAGTTACAAGGAACTTACTGAGAACTACAACAGCATGAAAAAGGACATGGAAACTATCAAT
>PVIW01018124.1:0-12381 GCA_004026585.1 Noctilio leporinus | reverse complement strand
TTTTTTTTTGTATTTACAAAGATTACCACAAACACACAAACCTGCATATGTCAAACCAACCAGATGTACTCATTCTAGTTTTTGGTCTACTCAGTCAATTTTTACATGTGCCTCCTTGTTGTACCACATGCTGGGATGTCAACTTCAACTTACATTCTCTTCTGTCTCACTCTGTACCACCTCTTCTTTGCCTTTATCCTCAATGGTCATTTTTTCATCTTGAAAGCATTATGTGGGTTTGCTTCTCCAGGTAGCTCTACTTCACACTTCCTCAAACCTTCTGTGTTTCCACCAAATCCTTTTGACACTGCAGTGTCCATGTTCAGGATGGACCACAGCAAATGGTCTATGCACTTCCTGAAGGGCAAACTGTTTGTTTCCCAGTTTGGCAAATACACATGAATCTGCTTTAAACACTATGTGCAGGTTTCTGTGTGGACATATGTAGTTCTTACTCTCCTTTGGGTAAATACTAAGAAATATAGCTGTTGAACCCTATGTTGAGAGTTTGTTTAGCTCTGCAAGAAACCATCAAACTATCATCCAGCATGGCTGCAGCACTCTGCACTCCCACCAGAGGTGACTGAGCGTAAAGCTGCTCACCAGCCCCTCACCTGCACCTTGTCACAAAGTGAATGCTGCATTCTCCAGGCTCCAGGCTGTGCCCTGTTGTGACCTGTGCATGTTCTGAGCCAACTCCATGTGAATCTAACCCCCCTGGTTTAGGTGACTCTCCATCCTTGGCAGAATGGGTCACTCCAAATATATTCTTCAAAATATTTTGCTACCCAAGCTCTTTTGCACTTTCACAAGGCTCTTAATAGAAGTTAGTTTATTTTAAAAACATGTTGAGCTTGATTGGTATTGAATTGAAACTATGAATTTTATTTAGGAACAAATTTCATCTGAAGATCAGTTGAATTTTCTTTTTTATTTTCTGATTACATTAATCATATTTCTGGTCTCCCC
Source organism: Noctilio leporinus (assembly GCA_004026585.1). Classification (NCBI taxonomy): domain Eukaryota; kingdom Metazoa; phylum Chordata; class Mammalia; order Chiroptera; family Noctilionidae; genus Noctilio; species Noctilio leporinus. The sequence goes on along the minus strand of PVIW01018124.1, from coordinate 11,412 downwards.
CCCCCCAATTTTTAACTTTATTGGTGTTGTATTACATCCATCCCCTTTTTGCTCCCCTCCATCCTCCTCCCCACCCACCCATCCTTCCCCAAAGTCAATCCCACCTGTTGTCCATTTCCATGTTTCCTTTATACTAGGTTCTTGTCTAAGCTGCTCCCCTTCCCTGCCTCTGCCTCCCCCTCCCCACAACCTCTTTCCCCCTGAACACTGAAGGCCTATTCACTGTATTCATATATTTGGTTCTGTTTTGCTTGTTGTTACTTTTGCTCATTATTGTCCCATGATGGGCTCCACCAAAAACGTACTCAACCTAATTAGCAAATTTAGCAAAATAGCTGGGTATAAAGTCAATATACAGAAATCAAAAGCATTTTTGTATACCAATAATGAAACAACAGAAATAGAAGTGAAAAAACAAATCCCATTTATCATAGCAACAAGAAAAATAAAGTACCTAGGAATAAACTTAACTAAGGAGGTCAAAGACCTGTACTCAGAAAACTACAGAACAATGAAGAAAGATATCAAGGAAGGTACAAATAAATGAATTTTCTATCCACAAATACAGTGTGTGAACTATCTCTTCTGTTACTCATATTCTATGAACCACATTTTATATCTTTCAGTGGACAGATCTTGTGCATCATATCAAATTTTACATGTCTCCTAAGGGGTTTTCTGTTTAATTTTATATTATCATAGATTTTTTTTCCTTTCCAAGTTTATTTTTCATTCCTTGCAGATTGTATACAAATCATTTTCCATACATACATTTTAAAGAATTTAAAAGAATTTCTGTGTAAATAATTGCATAATGTCTGAATAGGAAAAAATGGGCATTTTCTCTGCACCCTTTGTTGGGTTTGTGGGGCAAGTTTGGGGTGGCAATGTAGCCATATCTAGATGATGACATCTCTCACATCACCTCCACTATCCAGGACTCTTGTCAACACTCCAAAACTGAAGGGGATGGATGTAATACAACAACAATAAAGTTAAAAAAGAAAAAGAAAAGACTCCAAAACTGCATGTGGGCTCTGGCCACAACTTGGGGCAAGTATTCATTCCCACACTATATGGGATCAGGTAGTTTTCACTGCTCTGTCAAAACCTTTGAGCCTCTTTCCCACCCTGTGTCAGATCTGCTCAGAACCCATTGAAATTTATGTTTTCAGAAAGAAGATGACAAGGCATTTGATAGCCTGGAGGGTCTGGTTTGCCAGAGCAATGTCACATTGTCCCAGCAGGACCATGCTCTGCAAGTGATCCTGGATCTCCTTTTGGGTTCAACAAAAGAAAACAAGGTAGCTGGGGATAAAGATCTCATGGAGAACAGAATCTCCTCTTTCTGGGTCATAATCAGATCTTAAAGTGAATCAGGGAAAAACTGGTAATGGTGTGGGTGAAGGCATTGGGTGTGCCACTTAGAAACACTTCCTTCTGCCCTGAAGGTGACCACCCTGTGACCATCCCCCAACTCTCAATGTATCCTTCACACAGCAGGTAGTGTGGCGGTGAGCTCAGTCAGTCAGTAGTAGTAACATGAGTGACCACATTCCTACCCACTGTCAGAATATTCTTTCTGTTGGGTCTGTGGGGCAGCGAGTGAGGGACTCTAGGTTGTGATGTCACATGGTTCCTTCTGTTGTTTCACTGGGGAAGGTTCAAGTGAGGCATGAGGACATTCCTGTCTGCAGAGACCCCATAGCTGTACTGGTGGGTGCTCCATTGGGAATACACCAGTGCCTCCAAGGTAAACCCCACTTTTAATCATACTCTTAGCTGCAACTGAGTCAGTCTTAATAGGGATTTAGATATGATAAGACTGTTGTACAAGGAAAGGATTAAGTTGACTAAAGTGTGGATACATTTAAAGGGTGCAAAGGAGTAGCAAATATAGCAGGGATATGAGGGAGAAAACCAACTTATCTATTCTATAGAAATGAGGGGTAGGAGAATCAGAAAGCCTCACATGAGAGTGAACAGTATGAGCATATATATATATATTATATATATATATAATTGCCACATCTACTTCCCTATTCACCCTTAATGAGCCCTTGTTGGTCCAGGTGGAACCAGGACCTGTGTGCTTTTAGCAGAAAAGAGAATGTGCAGTCCCTAGTAGTGCACCCATAAAGAAATGAAGGGTTTAAGTGGCTGGGTAGTGGAGGAATACTTAGATTGAGGACTGGGAATGAGTTTTAGCAGGAGAGTGAGTAGACTTTAGAACAAGAGTATGAAGAGGGTCAAAGGATATGTTAGGGATTAACAGTTCAAGTAGCTCTCTGTGTAACTGAGGTGCTTGAGATTAGCAGTGATCCATTTCCTGAGTTTGCCTCTCAGGCAAGAAAGTTTGTCTTTCTTGATCAAGCCTCTGCAGTCTACAGTCAAGCTATGTGGTCTTGGAGTTACAGGACCTATGGCTGATTCTGAGTGTCAGCCCCCAGGTAGGCTGAGCCTCCAGTAGCCTAGCTGGGTTTCTGTGATGCTGGTGTTTTGGGGCCCTCCCTTCTCTTACTGGTTCTGTGTGAAGACCTGCAGGGTGCTCTGTGGTGTCTGTGGCTGCTCCTCCCCTTCCAGCTCCTGGAGGAGGTTCCTACATGCGATGGGCACCTGGCTGCAATGTGGCATGTCCTGTGATGACTGGCCCTATCCCTGCAGCTCCCAGAGGAAGCAGCCCCTGTCTGCTAACAGCACCTGGCTCCCCTAGAGATAAGACTAACACTCCAAGCAGTTCAATTCTTTGAGGAGTTTTTCAGTGCTGCCTCTGTGCTGTGTGCCTGGCTCCCCAGAGGGTCTGCAGCACAGTTCGCAGTCTAACACTACTCCTCCCCCTCCAGCTCCAGGAAAAGACCTTTGTTGCCTGCAGTAGGTATGCCAGTTGCACCAGCTGCAAGTTCCTGGCATGCAGTTTTGAGTTTTTGTAGGAGGCTGTGTGCCGGTGTGGGTGCCAGTGGTTGAGCCTTACCCCTTGCTGGGGCTCCAAGCTGCCCTCTCCCTGGTGGCGCAGTGGCACAATTTCGAGGTTCTGTGGGAGGCTGTGTGGAGATGTGGGTGTATGTGGTTTTGGGTCTTCCCCCTTGCCAAACCTCCAAGCTGCCCTCTTCTTGGGTGGCACAGTGGCACAATTTTCCGACTTTTCTCAGCTCAGGCCTATGCACTTCCCCACTCCCCTATTCCTGCTCCCCACAGTCCTCTCCTTCTCCACCTCTGGCCCAGGGAAGCACTTCCTCTCTCTCAGTCCCTGGAGAGAGGCTCTCATGCAGTCTCTCCCCTGCAGGAGTTCAATTCCTCATTCCCTCCAGAGCTTGCACTCACTGTCCACAGGTCACTGCTCAGATATCTACTCACCAGGGAGCCCGGAGCTGTCTTCATTTAGAGCCACCCCTCTGGGCTCATAGCTGCCACTGCCCAGAGCTGACCTCAGCCCGCCCACCGATTTGGAACTGTCTCACTTGCTCTCCTGTAGGTCTCTGCAGGCTCTGGGCTATTCCTGATATCAGTTTTGATGGTGTGTGTTCTAGTCAATAAAGCACGTAATGCCTGGATCATGGGTGTGAGTCCAGCAAACTGCTGACCACAGGACAACTCTAACAAGTCACACACCTCAGCTCAGAGTCAGCCAGGTACTTGGGCCACCTACAGGGCACCATGATGGGCAATCTCATGGGTGGCATCAGCAGATAAGAGTTTATGAACAGGCCTTATGGGTTGGTCACTTCCTAGTGTCCCGGTGACCACAGCCCAGATATACAGCTATCTGTGAACTCAGCATTATAGAATAAACCTATGTAGGTTTGAGAGAAGAATCCACATCCGGAAATCCTTTTATGGGAACATGAATAAATAGCAAATGTCATGAGCTAAGACTTGCATTTAACAAGTTGGATAAAGTCAGGGAGTGTGTTAGAAATGAATATTACAAATAGTACACTTTTGAAAGGATGATCCTGTGTTTTGATAAATCTGCTCAGAATCTAACATGTAAGTTCAGTTGTTGGTTCCCTTAAGGAAATACCAAAGAAGGGAAAATCTCAAGTGTTCCAGAGATAGTTACAGCTTGCTTCACCATGAGTCCCATTCTGTGCAGCCTCCTCTCAGCCCCCATCCCCCTGACCACTTTCACTTTCTGGAAATAATGCCTCTGTTAGCTTTTTTTTTTTTTTTTTGAAAATTTTGGTCTGCAATTTTTTTTTTTTTTTTTTTGAGTGATGTTCCTTTTATTGTTGGAGGCGAAGGGTAAGGTGAAGATCGGTGAGTCGGTGAAATTAAGTAGGCAGGGGGAATTGGGGAAAATTTAGCTGAGTGTGTTTAACCAATTTTGTACTAAACTAAGAATATAAATGACAATAATAATAAAAAAAAAGTAGGCAGTGGGCGAAATGTGGTTTTTTTTCTTTAGTCATACATTTAGAGCGAGAAGAGACCACTGAGTTACTCAGGCATTATTTTTTTCATCTTATAGGTGAGAAAGTAACCCAAGTTCATCATGTGCCAGTTTGAGGTCTCAGCTGGCAGCAGTAAGGATGGGCATGGGCCGGGTCCCCTGAATTCAGAGTGTTCTCTCATCCTCCGTGATGCCAGACTGACTGCGGCTCCCGTTGCCAAGAAAGACCAGGTGAGCAGAGGAAGCTCACCTAACTCACCAATAAGGTGACCATACACACCTTATTGTATGTATGGTCATACATACAATATGACCATAAGTTTAGCATCTAAACTTAGACACTTCTTTTTTTTTTTTTTAATTTTATTGTTGTATTACATCCATCCCCTTTTTGCTCCCCTCTGTCCCCCTCCCCACCCACCCATTTCCCCCAAAGTAAATCCCACCTGTTGTCCATGTCCATGGTTCCTTTATACTAGGTTCTTATCTAAGCTGCTCCCCTTCTTTGCCTCTGCTTCCCCCCTCCCCCAACCCCGTTGCCCCTGACCACTGAAGGCCTATTCCTTGTATTCATATACTTGGTTCTGTTTTGCTTGTTGTTAGTTTTGCTCATTATTGTCCAGCAATGGGTGAGATCATATGATATTTGTCCTTCACTGACTGGCTTATTTCACTAAGCATAATACTCTCCAGTTCGATCCATGTTGTTGCAAAGGGCACAAGTTCCTTCTTTCTTTCTGCTATATAGAATTCCATTGTGTAAATGTACCAAAGTTTTTTGATCCAATCATCCACTCATCCACTGATGGGCACGTAGGCTGATTCCAGCACTTGGCTATTGTAAATAGTGCTGCTATGAACATAGGTGTACATAGGTTCTTATGAATTGGTGTTTCAGGATTCTTTGGGTATAGACCAAGTAGTGGAATTGCTGGATCAAAAGGCAGTTCCATTTTTAGTTTTTTAAGGAAACCCCATACTGTTTTCCACAGTGGCTGCTCCAGCCTACATTCCCACCAACAGTGTATGAGGGTTCCCTTTGCCCCACATCCTAACCAACACTTGTTGTTTGTTGATTTGTTGATGATTGCCATTCTGACAGGTGTGGGGTGGTATCTTATTGTGGTCTTAATTTGCATCTCTCTGATGACTAGTGATGTTGAGCATTCTTTCATGTGCCTCTGGGCCCTTTGTATATCTTCCTCAGTGAGTTGTCTGTTCAGGTCCTTTGCCCATTTTTTAATTGGGCTGTCTGCCTCCCTGGTGTTGAGTTGCATTAGTTCTTTATATATTTTGGAGATCAGGCCCTTGTCTGAGGTATCATTGGCAATTATGTTTTCCCATACAGTTGGTTCCTTTTGAATTTTGCTGATATTTTCTTTAGCTGAACAGAAACTTTTCAATTTGATATAGTCCCATTTGTTGATTCGTTCTTTGATTTCCTTTGCCCTTGGTGAAGTATCAGTAAACATATTTTTGCGTAGGATATCCAAAAGTTTACTGCCTATATTTTTCTCCAGGACCTTTATGGTGGCACTACTTATGTTTAACTCCTTTATCCATCTTGAGTTTATTCTGGTGTATGGTGTAAGTTGGTGGTCTAGATTTATCTTTTTGCATGTTGCTGTCCAGTTCTCCCAACACCATTTGTTGAAGAGACTGTTTTTACTCCATTGGGTGTTCCTTCCCCCTTTGTCAAATATTAGTTGACCATAAAGTCCTGGGTTAATTTCTGGGCTCTCTATTTTGTCCCATTGATCTATATATCTCTTCTTATGCCAGAAGCAGATATTTTTTATGACAGTAGCCTTGTAGTATTGTTTGAAGTCCGGTATTGTGATTCCTTGTACCTTGTTCTTCTTTCCCAAGATTTCTGTGGCTATTCATGGGCATTTTTGGCTCCATATAAATTTTTGAAGTATTTTTTTTTTCTATTTCTGTGAAGTCTGTCATTGGTATTTTAATTGGGATTGCATTGAATATGTAGATTGCTTTGGGTAGTATGGACATTTTAATGATGTTAATTCTTCCCATCCATGAACATGGTATATGCTTCCATTTATTTGTATCTTCCTTGATTTCTTTCTTCATTGTTCTGTAGTTTTCTGAGTACAGGTATTTTCCCTCCTTAGTTAAGTTTATTCCTAGGTACTTTATTTTCCTTGGTCTGCAATTTTTTATGCCCTTTTCACAGTTCTTACATTGTGACCATGTTTAATGTTATATTTTCTAGGAGATTAAGCTATTTAGTTGACCAAAATTTGGTTTTGTTCTTAAGGAAAAATAAAAAGCACATTTCTCCAGTTACCTCATTGAACAACGTTTTCACCATTATTCACTAACACCTATCATGTTTGTAGCAATTTCAAATTTTCATCTTCCCTGAACAATTTATCTTTTTGAGCTAAACATTGTGCAGTCTTCGAGGGAATTTATATATTTTATCTATTAAGATAATTCTATAAAGATTGTAATAGTTGGAAATCCAAAGGTGCAATGTCTGATGAATGTTGTGAAGAATCAGAAATTTCAGCCAAATTGTAACAGTTTTTGCCTGGTCATCAAAATAACATGCCGGCTTGTGTTATCCCAATAATAATTGTGTGTTGTCTGTTGTCCTCTTCTGGTAAGTCACACTCAAAAAAAGTGATTTTCTTACCCATGTTGAACTCAGTCATCAATTAACATAATTTAAAAAATTACAGATGATTTTCAATTCTTGACTTGAATATTTTGAGTCAAGGTACAGCATTAATTATTCTCTATTGATATCTCAGTTTGATTAATATGAACATGAACTTGTCAACCAGACCATGGAGCATCATCCAGTGAACAATACCTGACAAGAATCTTTGCAATTGGCCCTTAACAAGTTCCATTATTCACATCTTCTCTATACATTGAAAAAATCAATTGTGTATGGTTCAGTTGTATTTTTTACCTTTCTTGAAATAATAAGTCATAATATGCTGAAAGGGGTGCTTATTTTATTTCACCTTCCATACTAAAATTATTACACAAAAAATTCACCAATTTTAGTTATTTTTTCTTTAAAGGAAACTGGTATGGCAACTCTCATTATACAATATAACAAAATTATGTCAAATAAAGGTAAAGGGAACTACATGCTACTAGAGCAATGTTACACAAAGAACTCAATCAACTTTTCTGTCATCACAGACAATATTCTTAAATACTTAACATTGTCATGTCCAATTCACTTGCATTAATATTAAGGCAAGGTCACAGCTCCAAGCAAAGGAATGCTGTTATTCTTTGTCATTGATAAGTGATTCTCATAGTTCAGGGACCTGAAGGGGTCTCTCCAATACTGTTCCAGAGTTTCCAGGGCTGATTCTGTCCATATCAGGGCTTCCCTGAGACTTGGCCGGAGGGGCTTCCTCTGGGCACTTGAGCTGCCATGGAAAAGAGAGCACACATACTTGTTATTTTGGCCTCAGCCTGTGGGCTACCCACCAGTCATTGCAAAGTGAGTCAGAAATTTTAGGCCCAGTCCATCATGTAGAGAAATAAATTGTTCCTTACCAGAATGTCCTTATTTACACATGGCAGTGATTTTGCTATTAGACAGGTCCTATTTTAAGAAGTTTTCCAGATGTTGATGCTTGATTCCTTGGCATAAGATCCTAAGTGAGTTCTCCTAGGACCCATGGACCTGGTGGTCATAGAGGGTGAGAGGTGCTCAATGGGAACAAGAGCAGGAGTCACAGTCACCCTGTGTCATTTGGAATCCCAGGAGCAGACAGGGTGATAGAACAATAGAGGGTGGGTTTCAGGCTCTGGACCTGGTCCTGCATGTGTATGAATGAGCCAACTCATGGCAGTAACCTCCAGAAGATACTGTGACACCCTAACTAAGTCCATGGCATAGAACACACATTCCCCCAGGATACTCTCCATGCCACTAACACATTGCACAGTACAGTGAACTGGGCTCTGCAGCACATGGTCTGGCACAGGGTGTTAAGCAGGACAATTCAACCAACACAGCTCTAGAGACAACTTGCAGAATGTTTCTTTTACCTCAATCATCATAGCCTGAAATTGATTAAAGGTACTGGCACTCAGAAAGGGATTCCTCCATAGTTGGCACATGTATGGATCAATTAAATTGAGGCTGTGACTGCTAACTTATCCATGGCAGTCCACATAGATCTGGACCAGCTGTAGAACAAAAAGCTTCTGTTCAGGTGCTGGCTTTTCACTCTGTTCCCTGTTGTGGTCAAGGTTACATCTTCCAGCAGGGGAAAAGAGGGGTCAGTTTAGCCATGGAAGAATCTTTTTCACTCTCTATTTGCCTTCAACAGGAGGAAGAAAACTTGCATCATTCACTGGCCTGCTGGAGGCCAAGTTTCACAGCCCCTGTGAGCTCTCCATCTTTGTCTTTCCAACAAACAGCCACACACACAAAATTCTACTCCCCACAGTGTGAGATATAATTAGGGGATTCAGAGTATGCATGGAATGTGTCAATGGCTGATGTCAAGTCTGACTGCAAGGACAGCTGCAGGAGTGACATTTCCACCTGACTTTCTAACACTCACATTGTGATGGAGATTGCTACGGGATCATGATTACAGTGTGGATAGAACAGGGACTCAATGGATCCACCACCGTGGTCTTGGGCCCTACACAGACTGTAGCAGCAGTTGTCTGTAACACTTCCAGGTGAACTTGACTTAACTTACATGGTAAAGGACCATTTCACAGGTGACACACAGCCTTCTCCATTGTAGTGAGGACTCTGAATCCACAGGAGTATAGAGCCCTGCAGTGTAGGTAGCATTAGATATAGAAACCCTGACAGGGGACACACATCCTCACACATGGATGAGGACTTGAACCATCAGACTCCCTCTGAACATGGTACCTGTGTCCTCTATCTTCCCTGAAGTGGGGACAAGTCTTCAGCTTTGAAACACTCTGCATCATGAATATGCAAATGAAAGCAGCAGACTAGGTTAATGTGGATCTGTCTGTGTCTTGAGACACAGCAACACCCTCCCCTGTGGAAATCCTGAGGGCACAGACCCACACCATGTACTGGACCCGGAGAGCCCTCTTTTTGGTGGCAGTGGCTACAAGGAAGGGGCTCCCCTGTCCCTTATTTCAGGGTGGGATGAAGGAGATTCAGGGGTATTTTCCACCCTCTCCTTCATTCTATCCATAGGTGTCTGAGGACAAGTGCAGCTGGTGCAGTCTGGCACTGAAGTGAGGAAGCCTAGGTCACCAGGGAATGTCCCCTGCACAGCCTTTGGATATACCTTTACAAGTTTCTGGTGCATTGGGTGTGACTGTCCAGGAGCAGGTGCAAATGCAATTTAATGGTTGGCTTCCTGGCAAGTGTAGGGTTAAGCCTTCACACAGCAGTTCCTCTCTGGGAGCCTCCCTTCCTTCATGATTCTGTGCTGACCTCTTAAGCATTGAATTACAGAGGGTTGCTGTAATAGGAGAAAACATTCTCACTATGTGCCTAAGAAAGAAAGAATCATTATATGCTTATTTCTGTCCTAACGTATTGTCAGCAATCATCAAACCTTATGGGCATCATCAACTGAATCCAAACAGAGGCTCTGCTGGAACCAACACTGCAGCCTAGCCTCACACAGCTTAGTCTTTTCTAGGCAGCAGCAGGACATTTTCATGATGGACAGGGAATGGAATGTGCCTCATACGTTAATAACAATGGAAGTACCACATACTATGCAAACTGTGTGAAGGGCCAACTCACCATCTCCAGAGTCAATGCCAAGAACAAGCTGTACATGCAGGTGACCAGCCTGAAAAGTGAGGATTCATCAGTGTATTAATGTGTGAGAGACACAGAGAGGTAAATTCATCCTGAACCCCAGTTCCAACCTCTCTGCTGGAGGGGTTGCAGCCACCAAGGATTGCCCTGGGCCCCTGAGCATAGGGACCACACCAGAAGCAAATGCAGTTGGATGTTTTGGCCTGATCTCCTGTTCCTGCAATTGGATCCTTCAGAAAACTTCCCTGGATTCCTGATTTTGTGCTCACCTCTGAAGTTTCTGGGTTATAAAATCTATGTAAGGAGAGAAAACATTACCACATGGACAAAGTCAGTGGCTCTTTCAGACACTCTTGTGTTCACATCCAATGAACTATCAAAATGGTTCCTTTATACTAGGTTCTTGTCTAAACTGCTCCTCTTCTTTCCTCTTCCTCCCCTCTCCTCCAAGCCCCCTTCCCCCTGCCCACTAAAGGCCTATTCACTGTATTCATATATCTGGTTCTGTTTTGCTTGTTGTTTGTTTTGTTCATTATTGTCCTGTAATGGGTGAAATAATATGGTATTTATCCTTCTTTGACTAGTTTATTTCACTAAGCATAATAATTTCTAGTTCCATCCATGTTGTTGAAAAGGTTAAGAGGTCCTTCTCTCTTTCTGCTGTGTAGTATTCTGTTGTGTAAATGCACCAAAGTTTTTTGATCCAATGATCCAGTGATGGGCACATAGGCTGTTTCCAGCATTTTGCTATTGTAAATAACACAGCTATGAACATAGGGGTACATAGATTATTATGAATTGGTGTTTCAGAATTCTTTGGATATATTCCTAGTATTGGAATTGCTGGATCAAAAGGCAGTTCCATTTTTAGTTTTTGAAGGAAACTCCATACTGTTTTCCATAGTAGCTGCACCAACCTACATTCCCACCAACAGTGCACCAGGGTTCCCTTTTCCCCACATCTTTGCCAACACTTGTTGTTTGTTGATTTGCTAATGATTGCCATTCTGACAGGTGTGAGGTGGTATCTAATTGTGGTTCTAATTTGCATCTCTGTGATGGCTAGTGATGTTGAGCATTCTTTCATATGCATCTGGGCCCTTTGTAAATCTTCCTCAGTGAATTATCTGTTCAGGTTCATTGCCCGTTTTTTAATTGGGCTATCTGTTTCCCTGCTGTCGAGTTGCATTAGTTTTTTTTTTTTTTTTTTTTTTTTTTTTTTTTTTTTTTTTTTTTTTTTTTTTTTTTTTTT
>PVIW01018122.1:0-12384 GCA_004026585.1 Noctilio leporinus | reverse complement strand
AGTGGAATTGCTGGATCAAAAGGCAGTTCCATTTTTAGTTTTTTAAGGAAACCCCATACTGTTTTCCACAGTGGCTGCACCAGCCTACATTCCCACCAACAGTGTATGAGGGTTCCCTTTGCCCCGCATCCTCGCCAACACTTGTTGTTTGTTGATTTGCTGATGATTGTCATTCTGACAGGTGTGAGGTGGTATCTTAATGCAGTTTTAATTTGCATCTCTCTGATGACTAGTGATGTTGAGCATTCTTTCATATGCCTCTTTGGGCCCTTTGTTATACTAGGTTCTTTTCTAAGCTGCTCCCCTTCTTTGCCTCTGCCTCCCCCCTGCCCCCAACCCCGTTCCCCCTGACCACTGAAGGCCTATTCCTTGTATTCATATACTTGGTTCTGTTTTGCTTGTTGTTAGTTTTGCTCATTATTGTCCTGTAATGGGTGAGATCATATGATATTTGTCCTTCACTGACTGGCTTATTTCACTAAGCACAATATTCTCCAGTTCCATCCATGTTGTTCTTATAAAATATTTTTACAGCTTTATTGAGATATAATTGACATATAAGTTAAGTAATTTTAAGGTGTACAATATATAGGTCAGTTGGTTAAAGTAGCATCCCTAAACACCAAGGTTATGGTTTTGATCCCCCATAAGGGCACATACAACCAATGAATAAGTGAAACAACAATTTTTTTAAGATTTTATTTTTAAATTTCTCTTTTAATTGTTCTATTACAGTTGTCCCAATTTTCCCTCCATTGCTCTCCAGAAAAACAAATTGATCTCTGTCTCTCTCTCTCTATTGTGTGCATGTGCTCACCCTTCCTCTCTCTCAAATCAATAAACTTAAAAAAATTGTAAATAACTCATTGATTTCATACATCTATATATTGTGAAGTTGTTACTAGCATAGCATTAACAGCTTCATCCCTTCATATAGTTACCTTTGTTTGTCTATGTGTGTCTGAAGAACATCTAAGGGCTACATTCTTAGTAACTTTTCAAGTGTATGATTTACTAACTATAGTCATCATGCTGTATAGGGTGCACATGATAAAGTGGCAATAACTTTGCATCTGCTAAGGAAATTGGGGACTTCAGTAACATCCCTTTATGTACAGTTGACAACGTGAAGAAGGTGTATGATGCTGATCCCGATGGTGCCACATCAATAAGGAAAACACATAAGGTATGCAAGGATTACACAAGTCCAGATATTGTACACAGAATCCAGGCGATCATCAATGAAGATCCAGGATGTTTACCTGTTGTTTTGAGAGAAGTAGTTGTACCATGGATGGAGCAAGTTGCAAATGCATGTCATTTTATCTTCCATCAAGATGGTGTACCAGCACATAACACCAAAAAGGTGCAAGAATTTCTCAATGTTCCTGAAATCTGGTCAAAGGAAATCTGGCCACCTAGTTCACCAGATGCAAATCCTTTAGGCTATTAGGTATGCAGCATTTGTGAGGGAGAAGTTAATAAACAACCTCATTCCAATAAGAGGCTGTTAAAGCTAAGATTGAAAACATTATGATGTCCATGGATAAAGAAAAGTTAATTAAAGTGTGCTCAAGATTCCAAAGTTGGATCAAGTCTATTATTGCAGCAAATGGAGACTTTTTTTTAGCAATTAAAAAAATAACGACTATGTTTATGTATTTACATATAAGAATAAATTTATTTCAAAATATAACACTTGTGGTATGCTGTTTATTTTACTAAAATTTTGCCAATTTATCACATGCACCCTGAACATTAGCTTTCCACCCAAAACTTATTTGTCTTATAATAACTGGAAGTTTGTTCCTTGGACTAACATCTCCCTATTCCCCTTTCCCCTGCCCCTAGAAACCACCATTCTACTCTCTATTAAGTTCATATTTCTTTTAGATTCCACATGTAAATATGATCATACAGTATTGTCTTTCTCTGTCTAATTTCTTTCATTATTTCTGGTTTTATTTTAGTATGGGCCTCCTTTTGGAATTCATTTTCACATTTCTTGTGTAAATGGCATGCCAAGTGCCTTTGTGTTTTCCTATTTCATTTTCTTTAAAGATAAGAACTTAATATACTGTGAAACCATCTAAGTATAGAATTCTTTCAGATGTTTAGATTTTCTCTTTTACTTTATTATTTTCCAAAGCATTCAACAACTTAGTTTTCAGAATAATGATTTCTATCTTTCTTTTCACTCTCATACTTTATTAGTTTAAATGGGTCAGACAGAAAAAGTTAAAAACCATATGATTTTACTCATATGTGGGATATAAAACTGAAAGCAACAACTGAAAAAAAAAAGGAAAAACAAACAAAACCTCATAGATACAGACAGCAGTATGGCAGTTAACAGAAGGAAGGGGAATGGGAGTAGTAAATGTTAATGGGGGTCAAATATATGGTGACAGAAGAATGACTTTTGGGTGCTAGATACACAACACAATACACAGAGCATGTAGCATAGAAATGTACACTTGAAACTATATAGTAATATTATTTAATGTAACCCCAATAAATTTAATAAAAACTAAATAAAAGGTATGCTCTTGTCAAAAATAAAGAATTCATGTGAAATTTTTAAAAAATGTAGCCTATAGCAACACAGAATGATGGGGCAAATGATTGTGTTTTGTTTTAGTTTGAACAGGGCCTAGTTATTATCCTAGTTTTGGGATGTCAGATTTTCTTTACATGAGTTACATAGGGGATAAGGCCTAGAAATCAAGCATTTGATATTTTTAATAAGCATAAAACTGTACTTGGAATTTTAAAGAGATAATAGATTATAAAGCTTATTCTGTATTGTAAAGATATATCTATATCTATATCTAATATATCTATCTATATATCTATATCTATAGATATATAGATATCTATATCTATATCTATATCTAATCTATCTATCTATATATCTATATCTATAGATATATAGATATATATATAGTGGTTTTAAATGCTGTGTCTATATTGTCTTCAATATAACCATAGTAGAGCCCCAAATAAATTTTTGGTTAATAAATGAACAAATAAATGAAAACTGAGAGACAGTTTGTGCAATTAAAAATATATATTGAATTGAGATATAACATTGTGTAAATTTAAGATATACATATATCGTATTGATTTGATACACTTATACTTTGCAAAATGATTATAACCATAGGACCAGCATGATTTCTGGTGCCACCCTATGTTATCCTACACACATCAGTATTGAAAATCATATGTAAAAATTTCTCTGAGCTATTGTATTTCAAGAACATGATTTCTTCTTACTTTACTTTTAGTAGAAACTTAAAGAATTTTTCTTTTGCTCTTCTAATGAAAGAGGGTACCACTCATTTTCTCTGTAATTATAATGTTTACATTTAAGACAGAGTCTGCTAAAAATTGAAAGCTGGTTGGACTACTTTGATTTTGGAGAATGTACAAGAAAAATGCAATTAGAATGAGTTTTTACACCAAACAAACAAAATACTAATGAATAGATAGCTATATGTTTGTAAAGCATTCACATTCTTATTTATTCATTCAACAAATAATTATTACCATCTACTAAGTCACTATGTTGAAAAATATTGATAACATTATTGTCCTTGGAGTTTAACTGGGAGCTAAAATATTTTAAAGGAACTAATAAATTAACAAACATAGAAATAATAATATAATAAGGACTAGAAAAGAAAGGGTGTGAACATAAGGGATACTAGGGAATACTGTTCTGGGATAGTTTTTCTGATAAAGTGACATTTATGTTGAGACTTGAGAGATAATAAGGCACCAGCTGGGACTAGCGAAGACCACATTTACAGAAAGAGCTTCAGTTCTATGTGCTCTGGGATTTATGTTACTAATGCCAAAGAAGTTCTGAGACATAAAATCTTTATACCAATTAAAAAAATAAAACCAGTGGAGATATCACCTAAATATCAAGGCAATTTGGGTTTTATATAAACACTATCAATACCTTCCCTCCTTACCACCCCTACCTCAAAAATAAAACTAAAGAGTGGTTAATGGAATGGTTTTCATGTCTTATTTTTCTGCCAAGAAATCTTGTGTATAAATTCTGTAATGTTGGATCTCATTTTTTTTTTTTTAATAAAGGAAACATAGGAAAATAAAGAATAACTCACTGGTTTAAGAACATGAGTGAAGTCTGGCAAGATGGCCTAGGAGTAAGTGGAGCTACACCAATTTCTTCCCAGGTCTCACCTGGAATTTCTTTCTTGGAGGAAACATCAGCTGAATTACCAACAGAACATGAGCTGGAAAAAAGTCTTATAACCAGGGACAGAAAAGAAGAGGATGCTTCATCACAATGTGACAGATAGGAATCCCAGAAATGCAAGAGGGCTGGCTGGGTCCCCACTGGAGGCAGCAGCCAAAGGAACAGAGCCTGGGCCTGGTGGCTGATTACAAACTCTCTGACTTATAGCTGGATCATTTATTCAGCCCCACACAGTGGTGTGCCAAGACTTGTGGCTAATCATGGATCCACTGGCTCACAACTGAGTTGGTTTGTCCTGCCTAGTGGCACTGGGGCCTGGCAGCTGATCACAAACTCATTGGATTACAATGGAATTTTTCAGTCTAGCAGGGTGACTCCTAAGCCTGGCAGCTGATCACATATTCATTGAATTACAATCAAATCTTTCACTTTAGATCAGTGCCACCTGAGCCCAGTGGCTAAGGTTCATTGGATTACAATTAAACCTTGTTGTCTAGCCCAGCAGGGCCTGAGTTTGGTACCTGATTCATTTATTTACAACTGAATTGGTCTGTCACTCCAAGCTTCATCTGAGCCTGGTGGTGGATCATAGATCTATAGGATTACAACCGAATAAATCCTCCCAGCCTACCAGTTCCTTAGGCTGGCAGCTGATCATAGTCTGATTGGATTACAATGAAACCTAAAAATGGGGAGAAAAACAAAGTCTATCACCAAAAGGAAAGGAATAATCCCCAGAAAGATCACTAAATGAAACAGAGGCAAGAAAGCTATCAGATATGAAATTCAAAATAATGATGACAGAGAAGCTGAATGAGCTCAGTAAGCTCAAAGAAAAATACAAATAACTCCAAGGGAACTATGAACACCTCCAGGGGAACTACTAAGAAGTGCAGGGAAGCTACAAGAAACTTGCTAAGAACTACACAAGCATTAAAAAGGACTTAGAAACTATCAGTAATAGCAAGGAGGAAATGAAGAATACAATTTCAGAATTGAAGAATACAGTAGAAGGAATCAACAGCAAACTAGAAGAAGCAGAGAATCAGATCAGTGAGCTGGAGGACAACATAGAAAAATATTCCAAGACAGTGCAACAGAATGAAAAAAGACTGAACAAGAATAAAGAGGTTTTAAGAGAGCTGCAGGACAACATGAAATGTAATAATATTTATATCATAGGGATACCAGAAAGAGAAGAGAAACAAGGAATGGAAAACCTGTTCAAAAAAGTAATGATAGAAAACTTCCGTAACATGAGTGAAAATGTTGCTCAAGTTCAGGAAGCACATAGGTCCCAATGAGGATAAATCCAAACAGAGTCACTTCAAGACACAACATAATTAAAATGGCAAATTTCAAGAACAAAGAGAGAATCCTAAAAGCATCAAGAGAGAATCAGCAAATAATATATAAGGGGGCTCCAATAAGGTTATCAAATGATTATTCAACAGAAACAATACAAGCCAGAATGGAATAGCAAAAAATATTCCAAGTAAGGAAAACAAAGGTCTGCATCCAATACTCTCCCCAGCGAGGCTCTCATTCAAGATGGAAGAAGAAATAAGGAGTTTCCTAGACAAAAGAAGACTAAAAGAATACATCTCTACCAAACCAGCATTGCAAGAAATGCTAAAGGGACTGCTTTAAAAAGATGAAGAAACAGAAAGAGAGAGGCAGAGAGGAATACAGGTACAAAGAGGAAAAATGGCAATAAATATCAATCAATAATAACCTTAAATGTAAACAAATTAAATGTGCCAATAAAAAGACACAGGAAAAGAAAACATGACCCATCTATATTCTGTCTTCAAGAGACCCAACTCAGAACAAAACATCAACACAGATTGAAAGGGAAGGGATGGAAAAATATATATCAAGCAAATGGACATGGAAAAAGGCTGGGGTAGTGATACTTATTTCAGACAAAATAGATTTTACAATGAAGGCTATAAAAAAGATAAAGAAGGACATTTCATAATAATTAAGGGAACAATCTATCAAGAAGAAATAACTCTGCACCCAATGCAGGAGCTCCCAAATATATAAGGAAAATCTTGGAGACTTCAAGAAGGATATGGACAGCAACACACTAATAGTAGGAGGTTTTAATACTCCATTATCAACAATGGACAGATCTTCCAAACAAACAAAAAATCACCAAAGGTATTGTGGCATTGAACAACACTCTAGAGGAAATGGACCTAACTGATATATACAGAACCTTTCACCCCAAGGAAGCAAAATACACATTCTTTTCAAATGCACATGGAACATTCTCAAAGATAGACCACATGGTAGGTCACAAGACAAGACTCCACAAACACAGGAAAATTGAAATCATACCAAGCATCTTCTCAGATAACAATAGCTTGAAATGAGAAACCAACCTCAAGGGAAAAAACCAAAAACGCTCTAACTAATGGAGACTGAATAACGTGCTTTTAAGTAAGGAATGGGTTAATAATGAGGTCAAAGATGAAATAAAAACATTTCTGAAAACAAATAACTGAATACGCACAGCCCAAAACTTATAGGACACAGCAAAGGCAATCCTCAGAGTGAAATTCATAGCAATACATGCCTACCTAAATAGGATAGAAGAAGCTTGTACAAACAACCTAACCATAAAGCTGCAAGAACTAAAGGAGCAACAACAAACAAAGCCTAGAGCAAATAGAAGAAAGGAAATCATCAAGATCAGAGCAACATTCAATAACTTAGAGACTCAAACTACAGTTCGAAGAATCAACAAGTCCGGGAGCTGGTTTTTTAAAAAAATAAACAAAATTGACAAGTCTTTAACCAAGCTCATCAAGAGAGAGAGAGAGAGAGAGAGAGAGAGAGAGATGACAGATGACACAAATAAACAGAATCAGAAATAACAGAGGAGAAATCACAACTGATACTTCAGAAATACAAAGGATTGTAAGAAATTACTACAAACAACTGTATGACAAGAAATATGACAACCTGGGTGAAGTGGACAAATTTCTGGAAATGTATAATCTACAAAAACTGAATCCAGAAGAAGCAGAAAGCCTGAATAGACCAATAACAACTAGTGAAATTAAAGAAGTAATCCAAAATCTCCCAAAGCATAAGAGCCCCGGACCAGATGAATACACAGGTGAATTCTACAAAACATCTAGAGAAGAACTAATTTCTATCCCTCTCAACCTATTCCAAAAGTTCCAAAAAGAGGAAGACCCCCAAAATCTTTCTATGAGACCAATGTTATTCTAATCCCAAAACCAGGTCAAGGCACAACTAAGTAAGAAAACTATAGGCCAATATCTTTGATGAACATAGATGCTAAGATTCTCAACAAAATTTTGGCCAACTGGATCCAGCCATACATTAAAAAGGTCATACATCATGATCAAGTGAGTTTAATCTCAGGGATTCGAGGATGGTTTAATATTTGCAAATCAATAAATGTAATACACCACATCAACAAAATGAAAGACAAAATCCATATGATCATATCAATAGATGCTGAAAAAGCATTTGATAAAGTACAGTAACCATTTATGATAAAAACACTCAGCAAAATGGGAATAGAGGGAGCATACCTCAACAGAGTCAAGGCAACATATGAGAAACCTGTAGCCAACATTATATTCAATGGGTAAACACTAAGAGCTTTCCCCCTAATATCGGGAACAAGACAAAGCTGTCCACTTTCTCCATTTCTGTTCAACATCGTTTTGGAAGTTCTAGCTATCAGGGAAATAAAAGGAATCAAAGGTATCCAAATTGGAAAGGAGGAAGTCAAACTATCATTATTTGCAGATGACAGCCTGATAGACTTCACCAAAAACCTATTTGACCTAATAAGCAAATTTAGCAAGACGGCTGGATATAAAGTCAATATCCAGAAATAAAAAGCATTTTTGTATACCAATAATGAAACATCAGAGATAGAAGCTAGAAAACAAATCACATTTACCATACCAACAAGAAAAATAAAGTACTTAGGAATCAACTTAATCAAGGAGGTAAGAGACCTGTATACAGAAAACTACAGAACATTGAAGAAAGAAATTAAGAAAGATACAAATAAATGAAAGCATATACCATGTTCATGGATGGGAAGAATTAACATCATTAAAACGTCCATACTACCCAAAGCAATCAATAGATTCAATGCAATCCCAATTAAAATACCAATGACAGACTTCACAGAAATAGAAAAGTATTTCAAAAATTTATATGGAGCCAAAAATGCCCATGAATAGCCACAGCAATCTTGATAAAAAAAGAACACGGTAGGAACAAGGAGGAATCACAATACCAGACATCAAACAAAACTACAAGGGCTACTATAATCAAAACAGTATAGTACTGACTTAAGAATAGACATATAGATCAATGGAACATAATAGAGAGCCCAGAAATAAACCCAGGACTCTATAGTCAATTAATATTCAACAAAAGGGGAAGGAACATAAGATGGAGTCAAAACAATCTCTTCAGCAAGAGGTGTTGGGAGAACTGGACAGCAATGTGCAAAAATATAAAACTAGACAACCAACTTATACCATACACCAGAATAAACTCAAGATGGATAAAGGACTTAAACAGAAACAGTGACACCATAAAGTTCCCAGAGGAGAATATAGGCAGTAAAAGTTTATAATCCTACACCGAAATATGTTTACTGATACTTCTCCAAGGGCAAAGGAAATTAAAGAAAAAATAAGCAAATAGGACTACATCAAACTGAAAAGTTTCTGATCAGCTAAATAAAATACCAACAGAATTCAAAGGGAACCAACTGTATGGGAAAACATACTTGCCACTGATACCCCAGACAAGAGTTTGATATCCAAAATATATAAAGAACTCATGCAACTCAATACCAGGGAGACACACAGCCCAATTAAGAAATGGATAGGAGCTCCGAAATATATAAGGACAATCTTGGAAGACTATAAGAAAGACATAGACAGCAACACACTAATAGTAGGGGATTTTAATACCCGACTCTCAACAATGGACAGATCTTCCAAACAAAAAATCCCCAGAGATGTTGTGGCATTGAACAACACTCTAGAGGAAATGGACCTAACTGATGTATACAGAGTCTTTTACCCTAAAGAAGCAAAATACACATTCTTTTCAAATGCACATGGATCATTTTCCAAGATAGACCACATGGTATGTCACAAGACAAGCCTCCACAAATACAGGAAAATTGAAACCATACAAAGTATCTTCTCAGATCACAATGGCTTGAAACTAGAAACCAATCTCAAGGGAAAAACCCAAAAATTCTCTAACTCATGGAGACAGAATAACATGCTTTTAAGCAATGAAGGGGTCAACAATGAGATCAAAGATGAAATCAAAAAGTTCCTGGAAACAAATGACAATGAACACACAACAGCCCAAAAACCTATGGGATACAACAAAGGCAGTTCTCAGGGGGAAATTTATAGCAATACAGGCCTTCCAAAAAAGGTTACAAGAAGTTTATAAAAACGACCTAACAAGAAAGCTGCAAGAACTAGAGGAGCAACAACGAACAAAGCCCAGAAGGAAGGAAATCATCAAGATCAGAGCAGAACTAAATAACTCAGAGAATCAATTCAACATCAAAGAATTCAAAGAATCAACAGTACCAGGAGCTGGTTCTTTGAAAAAATAAACAAAATTGAAAAGCCCTTATCCAGACTCATCAAGAAAAAGAGAGAGAGGACCCAAATAAACAGAATCAGAACTGAAAGAGGGAAAATCACAACTGATACCTCAGAAATACAAAAGATTGTCAGAAATTACTACAAACAACTCTATGACAAAAAATAGGACAACCTGGATGAAATGGACACATTTCTGGAAAGGTATAATCTACCAAAACTGAACCCAGAAGAAGCAAAAAGCCTGAATAGGCCAATGACAACTAGTGAAATTAAAGAAGTAATCCAAAATCACCCAAAGCGCAAAAGCTCTGGACCAGATGGCTACACAGGTGAATTTTACCAAACATTTCAAGAAGAACTAACTTCTATCCTTCTCAAACTATACCAAAAAATTCAGGAAAAGGGAAGACTCCCAAACTCTTTCTATGAGGCCAATATTATTCTAATCCCAAAACCAAGGAAAGACACAACTAAGAAAGAAAGCTACAGGCCAATATCTCTGATGAACATAGATGCTAAAATTCTCAACAAAATATTGGCCAATCGGATTCAGCAGTATATTACAAAGATCATACACCATGATCAAGTGGGCTTCATCCCAGGGATGCAAGGGTGGTACAACATCCGTAAATCAATAAATGTAATACACCACATCAACAAATCGAAAGATAAAAACTATATGATCATATCAATAGATGCTGAAAAAGCATTTGATAAAGTGCAACAACCATTCATGATAAAAACCCTTAGCAAAATGGGAATAGAGGGAGCATACCTCAACATCATAAAGGCCATCTATGAGAAACCAGAAGCCAACATCATACTTAATGGACAAAAACCATTAAGTTTTTGGGTTTTGTCCATTAAGTGGACAAAAAGTGGAAAGAAAGGCTGTCCACTTTCTCCACTTCTATTCAACATTGTCTCGGAAGTTCTAGCTATGGCCATCAGAGAAGAAAAAGGAATCAAAGGTATCCAAATTGGAAAGGAGGAAGTCAAACTGTCATCATTTGCAGATGATATGATAGTGTATATACCAAACCCGATTGGCTCCACCAACAATTGACCCGACCTAATAAGCAAATTTAGCAAAATAGCTGGGTATAAAATCAATATCCAGAAATCAAAAGCATTTTTGTATACCAAGAATGAAACAACAGAAATAGAAGTGAAAAAACAAATCCCATTTACCATAGCAACAAGAAAAATAAAGTACCTAGGAATCAACTTAACTAAGGAGGTCAAAGACCTGTACTCAGAAAACTACAGAACAATGAAGAAAGAAATCAAGGAAGACACAAATAAATGGAAGCATATACCATGTTCGTGGATGGGAAGAATTAGCATAATTAAAATGTCCATACTACCCAAAGCAATCTACATATTCAATGCAATCCCAATTAAAATACCAATGACAGACTTCACAGAAATAGAAAAAATACTTCAAAAATTTATATGGAGCCAAAAACACCCACGAATAACCACCACAATCTTGAGAAAGAAGAACAAGGTAGGAGGAATCACAGTACCGGACTTCAAACAATACTCCAAGGCTACTGTCATCAAAACTATCTGGTACTGGCATAAGAATAGACATATAGATCAATGGAACAGAATAGAGAGCCCAGAAATTAACCCAGGACTCTATGGTCAACTAATATTTGACAAAGGGGGAAGGAACATCAAATGGAGTAAAAACAATCTATTCAACAAATGGTGTTGGGAGACCTGGCCAGCAACATGAAAAAAGATAAAACTTGACAACCAACTTACTCCATACACCAAAATAAACTCAAGATGGATAAAGGATTTAAACATAAGCAGTGCCACCATAAAGGTCCTGCAGAAAAATATAGGCAGTAAACTTTTGGATATCCTATGCAAAAATATGTTTACTGATACTTCACCAAGGGCAAAGGAAATCAAAGAACAAATCAATAAATGGGACTATATCAAACTGAAAAGTTTCTGTTGAGCTAAAGAAAATATCAGCAAAATTCAAAGGGAACCAACTATATGGGAAAGCATATTTGCCAATGATACCTCAGACAAGGGTCTGATCTCCAAAATATATAAAGAACTAATGCGACTCAACACCAGGGAGAAAGACAGCCCAATTAAAATATGGGCAAAGGACCTGAACAGACAACTCACTGAGGAAGATATACAAAGGGCCCAGAGGTATAAGAAAGAATGCTCAACATCACTAGTCATCAGAGAGATGCAAATTAAAACCACAATAAGATACCATCTCACACCTGTCAGAATGGCAATCATCAACAAATCAACATACAAGAAGTGTTGGTGAGGATGCGGGGCAAAGGGAACCCTCATACACTGTTGGTGGGAATGCAGGCTGGTGCAGCCACTGTGGAAAACAGTATGGGGTTTCCTTAAAAAGCTAAAAATGGAACTGCCTTTTGATCCAGCAATTCCACTACTTGGACTATACCCAAAGAATCCTGAAACACCAATTCATAAGAACCTATGCACACCTATGTTCAT
>PVIW01018121.1:0-12490 GCA_004026585.1 Noctilio leporinus | reverse complement strand
CCCCCTGGGCACTGGGATGTCTCAGGCTGGGTGAGTTCATCTCGGGGGGCTTGGCCTGGGCCTGAGGGCAGAGGGCACGACCTGGGCCCTGAGACTGGGAGGCAGGAGCCTGGGCCTGGCGCCGGCCTGCTGGGGGGGGGCTGTTGGTGACAGGCCGGCCCCGCCCCTTGCTGAGTCCAGCAGCAGGGAAGGGGCTCCCCTCAGCGCTGTGGGTGGGGGGCACCGCGGGTGTCCCCTCAGGCTTCCCCGCAGGTGGCCCACTAGTGACGCGGGCCTGGGGATCCCACTTGCGCTGCGTCGTGTGGACCGGCAGAGGCTGCTGCGGGCGCTGCAGGGGACACAGGACAAGCACGTCAGGACCCCCTGTCCATCGGCACAAAGCAAGATGCAGCAAGTGACAGGCACTGTCCTCAACTGCCAGCCATGCTCAGCAAGGGTGGCACCAGCCGTCGGTGGACAGGTGGCCGGGCCCTGACCCTGACAGGCATCACAGACGCCCCTCCACACCGTTTCTGCCACCACATAACAACCAAAGGCACATGCATGTGTCCCGTGTTCATGATGGGAACCAGGGCCGCTCCTTCCCGCCTGCAGGCACGGGGCACCCATGCGGCTGTGGGCAGCCACCTCCACAACGAAGGAGCTTGGGGGGATTGGGGTGGGGGCCCCGGGGTCCAGAGGCCTGTTCTCCCCTGAGGGGCGGGAGCTTCTGCAAACTCCCTCGGGGTCAGGTCCATTCCCTCCAGCAGCTTGGCTCCCACCCAGCCTGAGGCCCCACCAGGGACACCCCGCAAATGACAGGGGGAAGCTGCACCTCAGAAACCACCTGTCCACCCACAAGACACATCTGCCTACAGAGGGAAGACTGGGTGACCCCAAAGAGCAAAGGAGCCAGGGAGCTGGGACACTCACCCTCACGTAGCCACAGGACACCGTCAGGTCTTTCCAGCAGGGCAGCGGCTTCCTGGGCTCCCTCCTGGGGTCCCTTGTGGCCACAGCCTGGTCCTGCTGCTTCTCAAGCCTGCGGGACACAGCGAGGTAAGGGGGAGCCGCTCCCACTCTGGACCCCAAAGGAGACCAGCATGACTGGGGAGCAGGCCGGGCCATGGGCCTTCATGGTCCCGGCAGTAGCCCAGGTGCCCTTGCCCAGAGGTCCCTCCCTCAGGCCTGTCCCTGAAGGACTTTCAGGGCACACCATTGTCTCCCTGCCCCTCATTCTCAGAGCCCCCCATGTCCACAGCCCTGCCACTTGCCCCCATGGTCCCAGGGACCCTCCAGGAGGACAATGGTCGCCTGAGTGTGACCCTGCACACAGGGGCCCCTTTCCCTCCCTCCCCATCCCTGTCCTGCCTGGACAGGGCAGAGCAGATGGGGCAGAGATAGGGCAAGGGGCTCCCGGGGTCCCCCAAGCTGGGGCCCACCCTCCCTGGGCGCTCACCTCTGCCTCTGCTCCGTCTCTCCCGCCGGCCTGTGAGCAGGTGCCGGGCGCTGCAGGTCCTGCAACGTCCGCGGCTTCTGGTTTTCCTTCATCTTCGTGGAGCCCAGGGGCTGGGGGGCCAGGGCCCCATTCCAGCGCTTCATGGGACACGTGACGCTGCTGGCCCTGTGGCCAAAGGCCCCGCAGTCCTTGCACTTCACCTGAGGGGAGAGCCAGGTCAGTGAGTCTGCCCAGCCACAGGCAGGTCTCCCAGGGGACAGGAGGACAGGCTTCTGGAGGGGGAACACGGGCGAGGGGCCTGGACGGACACCAAGGTCCCCCAGGTGCCTCCTCAGGAAGACCTGCAGGGCCTCCCACGGCCATGGGACTTAGGGAGGAACGGGGCAGAAAGGACTGCGGGTCTAGACGTGGGCACACGGACCCAATGGAAACATCGGGCCACAGAGCAGGCTGCTGGGACACCAACGAGCAAGGGGGGTTGTCCCCCTGACCCTGAAGGGCCCAGCCTGCCTGGGGGCGGGGACCCCACGTGGGCGCCCCTTGCGTGGGAGACCCGTCACTCATGGGCCCGGCACATGCCATGGCCAAGGTTGCGTCTCTAGAGCCGCCACCCCAGGGCCCAGAGGGAGCCAAGGGTCTACTCACCCTGGGGTCCTCCACCTGGGCTAGGGGAGCCCTGGGAGCCCTGCCGGGCCGCTTCTTCCCTGGAGGGGCCATCAAGAGGGGGCAGGTGACCACCCCTATCGGCCTCAGCACCTTGCAGTCACTCTCAGTACTGGGTTGGAGGGACCCCTAAGGGAAAAAAAGAACATTTTTCAGACAAACTTTCTCATCATGCAGTCTGTGCCCCAAGTGTACAAGAAGGGACCAATGGCCATTTAAGAAAATCAAGCCCTGGCTGGTGTCACAGTGGACAAGGTGTCGGCCTGCAAACCCAAAGGTCTCTGGTTCGGTTCCCAGCCAGGGCACATAACCAGGTTGTAAGCCAGCTTTCCAGCCAGGTCCATGGCTGGAGGCAGGTGAACACAGGCAACCACACATGGATGTTTCTCTCCCTTTCTGCTTCCCCCTCTCTCTGGAAATAATCAATAAGAATCAATTGAAAGAAGAGAGAGAGAAGGAAAAGAAAATTCCCGGTCCCAGCCTGTCAGCCCCCACCCCATTCCCAGACCTGTGACTTCTCGCCTGACTAATTAGCCCCTCACAGCTGTGCCGGTGACGACCAGCCCCCAGGACGGGACTGGAATTGACTCCCACCCCCAGGACAGGACTCTAAGCTGCAGGCCTGAGGCTACTGGCCAATTTGGAAAACCTGAGCTATTGGTTCCTTCAAGCCCCTTATCCCACCGGGACGGAGAAACACGCAACTCCCCGACCCACCCCCTCATCAGCCCAGCTCCGAGTCCCGCGCCTCCCATGTCGGAAAAGCCACAGGAAGACGCTCTCCTCAGGGAAATTCCTTTCCCCGCTGGACACAGGAGGAGGCGATTTCAAATACACGTTCAGCGAGACAAAGATATCCTCTGCCAGACTCACCCTCACCCTGACAGGGGGTGGGTTTCTTTAATAAATGCATTTTTCTAATGACCCTGCCCTCCGCTTCTGATTGTTCACATGTTTCTAATGACCCTGAAATGAGCGTTGTGACGAAGTGGGGCCCTATCAGCGGCCGTTCTCTCCTTCCCACGCCTGTGGCCCCCAGCCCGGTCCTGCCGCCCAGCCGCTCCCAGGGTTGGAGCCTGGGGCCCGGGGCCCGGGGTCCCTGCCTTGCACGCCCCCACGGTCACAGCCAGCGTGGGGCAGACGCCTCGCGTCCCTGCTCACACCTACCGTGCAAACGAAGAATCCTCACCCACGGCTAATGCCCAGCACCTCCACGTCCTCGTGTCCCCAAGTCTGGGGACCCCTGTGGAAGGACAGCCACCTGCTGTCCGCAGTGCTCTCCGCCGTCGGTGGGCTGTTGGGAGAGGGGTTGGGGGGCAGCTCCACAGCGAGGGGGCAGCTCCACAGCGAGGGGGCAGCTCCACAGCGAGGGGGCAGCTCCACAGCGAGGGGCAGCTCCACAGTGAGGGGGCAGCTCCACAGCGAGGTGCAGCTCCCGGCTCCGCAGTAGGAGAATTGGCCGCTCACCCCTGGCCCTGCTGGCCTTTTATACCTGTCCCAGGTCTCGTGACGTTGGGACCGGTCTGCCCAGCCCATTAGCACAGCCCCCAGGGGGGTGGCAGGCCCTTCAGCCTTTCCAACGGTTTTCTCCTCAATTGGATCCACGTGCTGCTTCCTGTTAGGGTCTCCGCTCCTGTGACCCAGCGGTGACCCCACCCCACCCACCACCAGGTCACCCTTCCCCTGGGCATGTCTGCAGGGACCCGGCTGGGAGGTGCACTGGGAAGGAGCCCGACATTCTGTCCTTTGGGTCTGGCTTGTGTTGTGCTTTGCCTTGTGACTGAAGTCATGGTCCAGCGTGAATTGTCCCCACGTGGACACAGGGAGCCTTGGGTCCCAGGGGTGACACTGTGCATGTGCGGAGGTGAGCTGAGGTCTGCCCGCTCAGCCCCTGCTCCCTTGGGTGGCCATGATTCTTCCCACCATTCTCTTCCATCAGCCACCTGCCCCAGCTGGCGGGAGGTGCGAGGCTCGTTTTTATTAGGAGACGTTGAGGAAGGGACATTGATCCCCACTTGGGTATTTTCCACTTTATTTCCAGGACAGTCACGTCCTCCAAAGCAGTTGGCCACCTGGGCCCCCACGGGGGGCAGCACGGCCTGCTTCTCTAGTCCCCGTTCTGGGGGCACACTGGGTGATGGCTGTTTCATCATCTGCATGACTGCCGTCCCAGTGCCCTTGTCTTTCACTTTCTGTGACCCAGGTGAAAGCCCTAGAACACTGGCCCCACAGGGTTGGTAGGGACTTTCCACAGCTGCCTGGGTCCCAGGGTGCCCCCTCTCATGACTGCCTGTCTCCACCACTGGACCCACTTCACCGTGGCCCACACCACTCCTTGATGGGGTGTAGGGGGGAGATGACCTTCTACTGTCCTGATCACTCCCCAAGGCCCTGGAACCTGGGCCTGTCTGAAAAATAAATCCCTTTTAGCCCGTACATTATTGTGGTCTATTTCTTTTTATTGCTCGTTGTTTACTCTGCTCCTCCTCATCTTTTCCAAAGGAATCAGCCGGAATTTTGAATTCCATAAAAATGTTTTTATGTAGGAACTAGTATAAATGACCATGAACTCAGACAGCATGTAGGATTCCCTGTGGGAGGGGGGTTGGGAGGGTGGGGCAGGGCAGAGCGATTGGGAAAATGGGGTAAATGTAATACAACAACAATAAACTAATTTAAAAAATGTTGCCTTGTAGAAATTTTTCCTAACCCACAATATGTCTTAACTATCACTTATCTGATGTCACATAGTCCAATGAGAGTGTTTTATAATGTTTTCAAACTTACTTCAAAGGCTTCCCGAATGGATATGATGAACAGTCTTTTTCCTTTGTGCTGCATATTGTCAGTAATTAATTTTCTAAATTATATCATAGGTTACTTAAGAATATTGGCATGCAATTTTATGTTAGTTATATTAGTCTACAATGCAGTGATTGGACTTTTCCAAAACTCCTGATGGGATCACTTCACCAGTTTTTGAAATGTTTAGTCATTGCAATAGTATTGGCTGTGTTTAGCGTCACCTTTCCACCATTCCCCAACTGCAGAAATGGTCATTTTAGTTTTGAAACTGGGTTATCCATTTTGTTTTGCTTGCACATCTCTGTTCCACACCCATCTCCGAGGGAGACACCACTAGGTATTGCAATTTGAATCTGGTAAACTATGCAATTTATAATGAATTTTAAAGCTTTTTATAGGGTGACATTTTCTAAAGGAAGTGGTCTTGAAATGGTTTTGCTTCCTTGTGATGGAATTACCATCTGGAATGGGTTTCCAGGAGGCCTGGGGCAGCCCTCGGTCTCCGGGCCTGGTTGGGGAGGCGACTGGACCTGGGCAGGTTCTCACCCCCTAGAGGCCAGGGATGGCTCCCCAGGGTGAGGGCAGAGACTGGGGTCCCGGGAGGGCCCTGAGGCCCCTGGAGGACTGGAAAGGAGGACAGATGTGGGGGATAAAGCACTCAAGTCTGTTAGCGCAACTTGGGACGGGTGTTCACACTGACTGAAGGTCGTATGCAGGGGCCCCTAGGTGGGGCCCAAGCTCTGGAGGAGCCACCCCTGGGTAGGGAAACTGAGGCAAGAAGCCAAGGTCCAGTGGTGGGAGCCTGGGTATTTGACCTTGCCAGATGACAGGAACAGGGCAGGGAAGGTTTGGAATGAAAGGGAAGAAAAAGAGGAAGAGGGTGCTGGGCTCACAAGGGCACTTGGGGTCCAATCTGAGGGGAGAGGTGCAGAGGAGAGGGGACAGGACAAGGGCCCTGGGCCTGGGAAGAGCAGGGCACGTGGGGAAACTGTTGAGGAGGTTCCCTCCCTGCGGCCCAGGGTAGATGGGAATCTAACAACCAGCTGTGAAGACAGCATCAACCAAATTAGGGGGGAAACCTCAGTACCCACATGTCAGACCTTTGCTCTGGCTGGTGGCTTCTTCAGGGTTCTGGGCCCAGCAGGGGTGCCCGGAGCCAGGATCTGAGGGTCGGGCCTCCCGTGGTGGAGATCACGTGTGTGCGTGATTTCAGGGAGGGTGCCCTATCCCCGGCTGACTCAGGGGACGGGACCTTTCCTTGGACAGCCGACGGGACCTAGACCACCCAGAGGCACCATCCCAGGGTGTCCTTTGGGCACATTATTTGTCAGAAACACTGCTCCTGTGCCCCGAGCTCATTCGGGCCTGTCTTCCAATGAAAACAAGCAAAATCACACACTTTGAGGGTCTCCCAGGTCAGAAGGGCAGCTGGCTTCAGCTACAGGCTGTGGAAGGGGGTAGAAATGTGCATTTTCTTAGGCTGATAGTAGATTCCATTTCTTCTCCTCCTCCTCTTCCCAGATGGTTCACATTTCCCACCCCGCCTCTACCGTGGGATCCCTGGGTAGAATTCTTGAAAAGCGAGGGTCCCCACCAGGCCCATTGTCTGGGGACTGCGTTCATCATAAGCACAGAGGTGACCCCAGGGGCCCCATGGGCGCATTTGCCCTGGTGCTGAGGTTCAATGTTGGTGCTGCTTGAACAGCTACATTTCCATCCCTGGAAGCAAAGTGGAAAAATCATTTGGGAGAAATCGGATTTTGCTTTGGGCAAGCAAAACCGGTTCGTGAATGAAAAAGCTAAAGAGCTTTCGTGACAGCTGATAAGATTCCCTCATCTTGTCTTACTGCAGTTTTACTCCGGGCTACTGAGGTGCGGGAGGGGGAAGAGTAGCGGTGGTCTCATCTGGAAGGACGGGCGGGTGCCTAAGTTAGGAAAGATCTAACGTACAGAGTGTGGTCGTGCAATTCATTGTTTTCCTCCCGAAAGTCAATTGAGAGGATTGCAACAAAACTCCAGACACTTTCCCTGGCCAGGTGGGCAGAGCCGTTCGTCTTCTGCCCCCACATTGCTTCCAGCAGGACAGACACATTCCAAGGGGCCTACAAGACGCTCAGGCAAGATGCCTTTGACACTGCCCCAGGGTCGAGCCTGAGCAAGGTCAGGGGTCTGAGACGCCTAGCCGGAGGGGCTGGAGTCACGTGTGGCCACCATGACCTGAGGGGAGGTGGGTGGGGCTGGAGGAGGAGTGCGAGGGAACGTTGGTCTGCAGGGAGAGCTGCTGGAGAGCGTGTCTGTGGACCTCAGGCCTGGCTCTGCAGGAAACAGAGGGTGAACGGCATGACCACCCCCTGTAGCTTAAATAAGGACCCAAGTGTCTGTGTTGGACACCGCATAAGGGAAAGGAACACCCACATGGACCTCTTTTCACACCAGGCTGTATTGCTAAGCTACCTGCAAGGGTTGCTCTATTTGAGAGATTGAGTTTCCTACAAAATTCTGTGCTCAGTATTTCCGGATCACTTCACTCTCCTACATTAGATGCCACACATTTTACAAACAGGTATCCCTCAAGTCTGGGTTAACCACTGAGTCGGGTGTTAAAAGAATTCTTATGGAGGATTTTCTGTACACCCACTCGTATTGTCTGATGGAGGGCCCACTGAACATCCCTCCACTGTGCTATCTATCAGGACGGCTCCTCAATGGGTGGCGAAGAGCTAAGTGATCCTGAAGGCTGGCTGTCCTCACAAGGGCAGGGTCTGGTACAGTATGAGTCCTCACAGCTGTCCTGAGTGACTCTTCAGGGACAGGATCTCCTGTGATTTTATACCAAGAAACTTCTCTAGGGATGATTGGCAAGAAGTATTGGCATTTCCCAGAAGCCTCTTCTCCTTGTTTCCTGTGCTAGTGTTTATCCCTTCCCTGAGTTTTCTGTCCCAGAAATGAGGGCATTCGAAATTCCGGCTGATTCCATTGGAAAAGATGAGGAGAAGAGTGAACAACTAGCAATAACAAAGAATTAGACCACAATAATCTACACTCTAAAAGGAACTTATTTTTCAGACAGGCCCAGGTTCCAGGGCCTTGGGGAGTGATCAGGACAGTAGAAGGTCATATCCCCCCGCACCCCATCCAGGCGTGGTGTGGGCCAGGGTAAAGTGGGTCCAGTGGTGGAGACAGGCCAGTCATGACCGGGGTGGGGGGGCACCCTGGGACCCAGGCAGCTTCGGAAAGTCCCAACCAACCCTGTGGGGCCACTGTTCTAGGGCTTTCACCTGGGTCACAGAGAGTGAAAGAGAAGGGCACTGGGACGGCAGTCATGCAGATGATGAAACAGAGCCATCACCCAGTGTGCCCCCAGTATGGGGACTAGAGAAGCAGGCCATGCTGCCCCCCGTGGGGGCCCAGGTGGCCAACTGCTTTGGAGGACGTGACTGTCCTGGAAATAAAGTGGAAAATACCCAAGTGGGGATCAATGTCCCTTCCTCAACGTCTCCTAATAAAAACGAGCCTCGCACCTCCCGCCAGCTCGGGCAGGTGGCTGATGGAAGAGAATGGTGGGAAGAACCACGGCCACCCAAGGGAGCAGGGGCTGAGCGGGCAGACCTCAGCTCACCTCCGCACATGCACAGTGTCACCCCTGGGACCCAAGGCTCCCTGTGTCCACGTGGGGACAATTCACGCTGGACCATGACTTCAGTCACAAGGCAAAGCACAACACAAGCCAGACCCAAAGGACAGAATGTCGGGCTCCTTCCCAGTGCACCTCCCAGCCGGGTCCCTGCAGACATGCCCAGGGGAAGGGTGACCTGGTGGTGGGTGGGGTGGGGTCACCGCTGGGTCACAGGAGCGGAGACCCTAACAGGAAGCAGCACGTGGATCCAATTGAGGAGAAAACCGTTGGAAAGGCTGAAGGGCCTGCCACCCCCCTGGGGGCTGTGCTAATGGGCTGGGCAGACCGGTCCCAACGTCACGAGACCTGGGACAGGTATAAAAGGCCAGCAGGGCCAGGGGTGAGCGGCCAATTCTCCTACTGCGGAGCCGGGAGCTGCACCTCGCTGTGGAGCTGCCCCCTCACTGTGGAGCTGCCCCTCGCTGTGGAGCTGCCCCCTCGCTGTGGAGCTGCCCCCTCGCTGTGGAGCTGCCCCCTCGCTGTGGAGCTGCCCCCCAACCCCTCTCCCAACAGCCCACCGACGGCGGAGAGCACTGCGGACAGCAGGTGGCTGTCCTTCCACAGGGGTCCCCAGACTTGGGGACACGAGGACGTGGAGGTGCTGGGCATTAGCCGTGGGTGAGGATTCTTCGTTTGCACGGTAGGTGTGAGCAGGGACGCGAGGCGTCTGCCCCACGCTGGCTGTGACCGTGGGGGCGTGCAAGGCAGGGACCCCGGGCCCCGGGCCCCAGGCTCCAACCCTGGGAGCGGCTGGGCGGCAGGACCGGGCTGGGGGCCACAGGCGTGGGAAGGAGAGAACGGCCGCTGATAGGGCCCCACTT
Organism: Noctilio leporinus; assembly: GCA_004026585.1. Taxonomy (NCBI): domain Eukaryota; kingdom Metazoa; phylum Chordata; class Mammalia; order Chiroptera; family Noctilionidae; genus Noctilio; species Noctilio leporinus. The sequence goes on along the minus strand of PVIW01018121.1, from coordinate 3,087 downwards.
CGTCACAACGCTCATTTCAGGGTCATTAGAAACATGTGAACAATCAGAAGCGGAGGGCAGGGTCATTAGAAAAATGCATTTATTAAAGAAACCCACCCCCTGTCAGGGTGAGGGTGAGTCTGGCAGAGGATATCTTTGTCTCGCTGAACGTGTATTTGAAATCGCCTCCTCCTGTGTCCAGCGGGGAAAGGAATTTCCCTGAGGAGAGCGTCTTCCTGTGGCTTTTCCGACATGGGAGGCGCGGGACTCGGAGCTGGGCTGATGAGGGGGTGGGTCGGGGAGTTGCGTGTTTCTCCGTCCCGGTGGGATAAGGGGCTTGAAGGAACCAATAGCTCAGGTTTTCCAAATTGGCCAGTAGCCTCAGGCCTGCAGCTTAGAGTCCTGTCCTGGGGGTGGGAGTCAATTCCAGTCCCGTCCTGGGGGCTGGTCGTCACCGGCACAGCTGTGAGGGGCTAATTAGTCAGGCGAGAAGTCACAGGTCTGGGAATGGGGTGGGGGCTGACAGGCTGGGACCGGGAATTTTCTTTTCCTTCTCTCTCTCTTCTTTCAATTGATTCTTATTGATTATTTCCAGAGAGAGGGGGAAGCAGAAAGGGAGAGAAACATCCATGTGTGGTTGCCTGTGTTCACCTGCCTCCAGCCATGGACCTGGCTGGAAAGCTGGCTTACAACCTGGTTATGTGCCCTGGCTGGGAACCGAACCAGAGACCTTTGGGTTTGCAGGCCGACACCTTGTCCACTGTGACACCAGCCAGGGCTTGATTTTCTTAAATGGCCATTGGTCCCTTCTTGTACACTTGGGGCACAGACTGCATGATGAGAAAGTTTGTCTGAAAAATGTTCTTTTTTTCCCTTAGGGGTCCCTCCAACCCAGTACTGAGAGTGACTGCAAGGTGCTGAGGCCGATAGGGGTGGTCACCTGCCCCCTCTTGATGGCCCCTCCAGGGAAGAAGCGGCCCGGCAGGGCTCCCAGGGCTCCCCTAGCCCAGGTGGAGGACCCCAGGGTGAGTAGACCCTTGGCTCCCTCTGGGCCCTGGGGTGGCGGCTCTAGAGACGCAACCTTGGCCATGGCATGTGCCGGGCCCATGAGTGACGGGTCTCCCACGCAAGGGGCGCCCACGTGGGGTCCCCGCCCCCAGGCAGGCTGGGCCCTTCAGGGTCAGGGGGACAACCCCCCTTGCTCGTTGGTGTCCCAGCAGCCTGCTCTGTGGCCCGATGTTTCCATTGGGTCCGTGTGCCCACGTCTAGACCCGCAGTCCTTTCTGCCCCGTTCCTCCCTAAGTCCCATGGCCGTGGGAGGCCCTGCAGGTCTTCCTGAGGAGGCACCTGGGGGACCTTGGTGTCCGTCCAGGCCCCTCGCCCGTGTTCCCCCTCCAGAAGCCTGTCCTCCTGTCCCCTGGGAGACCTGCCTGTGGCTGGGCAGACTCACTGACCTGGCTCTCCCCTCAGGTGAAGTGCAAGGACTGCGGGGCCTTTGGCCACAGGGCCAGCAGCGTCACGTGTCCCATGAAGCGCTGGAATGGGGCCCTGGCCCCCCAGCCCCTGGGCTCCACGAAGATGAAGGAAAACCAGAAGCCGCGGACGTTGCAGGACCTGCAGCGCCCGGCACCTGCTCACAGGCCGGCGGGAGAGACGGAGCAGAGGCAGAGGTGAGCGCCCAGGGAGGGTGGGCCCCAGCTTGGGGGACCCCGGGAGCCCCTTGCCCTATCTCTGCCCCATCTGCTCTGCCCTGTCCAGGCAGGACAGGGATGGGGAGGGAGGGAAAGGGGCCCCTGTGTGCAGGGTCACACTCAGGCGACCATTGTCCTCCTGGAGGGTCCCTGGGACCATGGGGGCAAGTGGCAGGGCTGTGGACATGGGGGGCTCTGAGAATGAGGGGCAGGGAGACAATGGTGTGCCCTGAAAGTCCTTCAGGGACAGGCCTGAGGGAGGGACCTCTGGGCAAGGGCACCTGGGCTACTGCCGGGACCATGAAGGCCCATGGCCCGGCCTGCTCCCCAGTCATGCTGGTCTCCTTTGGGGTCCAGAGTGGGAGCGGCTCCCCCTTACCTCGCTGTGTCCCGCAGGCTTGAGAAGCAGCAGGACCAGGCTGTGGCCACAAGGGACCCCAGGAGGGAGCCCAGGAAGCCGCTGCCCTGCTGGAAAGACCTGACGGTGTCCTGTGGCTACGTGAGGGTGAGTGTCCCAGCTCCCTGGCTCCTTTGCTCTTTGGGGTCACCCAGTCTTCCCTCTGTAGGCAGATGTGTCTTGTGGGTGGACAGGTGGTTTCTGAGGTGCAGCTTCCCCCTGTCATTTGCGGGGTGTCCCTGGTGGGGCCTCAGGCTGGGTGGGAGCCAAGCTGCTGGAGGGAATGGACCTGACCCCGAGGGAGTTTGCAGAAGCTCCCGCCCCTCAGGGGAGAACAGGCCTCTGGACCCCGGGGCCCCCACCCCAATCCCCCCAAGCTCCTTCGTTGTGGAGGTGGCTGCCCACAGCCGCATGGGTGCCCCGTGCCTGCAGGCGGGAAGGAGCGGCCCTGGTTCCCATCATGAACACGGGACACATGCATGTGCCTTTGGTTGTTATGTGGTGGCAGAAACGGTGTGGAGGGGCGTCTGTGATGCCTGTCAGGGTCAGGGCCCGGCCACCTGTCCACCGACGGCTGGTGCCACCCTTGCTGAGCATGGCTGGCAGTTGAGGACAGTGCCTGTCACTTGCTGCATCTTGCTTTGTGCCGATGGACAGGGGGTCCTGACGTGCTTGTCCTGTGTCCCCTGCAGCGCCCGCAGCAGCCTCTGCCGGTCCACACGACGCAGCGCAAGTGGGATCCCCAGGCCCGCGTCACTAGTGGGCCACCTGCGGGGAAGCCTGAGGGGACACCCGCGGTGCCCCCCACCCACAGCGCTGAGGGGAGCCCCTTCCCTGCTGCTGGACTCAGCAAGGGGCGGGGCCGGCCTGTCACCAACAGCCCCCCCCCAGCAGGCCGGCGCCAGGCCCAGGCTCCTGCCTCCCAGTCTCAGGGCCCAGGTCGTGCCCTCTGCCCTCAGGCCCAGGCCAAGCCCCCCGAGATGAACTCACCCAGCCTGAGACATCCCAGTGCCCAGGGGG